>PVHY01009201.1:0-57642 GCA_004024945.1 Uropsilus gracilis | reverse complement strand
CAGTTCAAGTGTCAGGGGGATGAAAGGATATTAAGTGCAGAGATGACAACACAGTGGGGATATTTCAAATCCAGGAGTCATTCAAACTTTGGTTGTCTTTCCGGCAACAGGCAATCGAATGCAAGAGAATGATATGTCTGGGAAAAACTGGTCCTATTTCTCACTGATATGTGCATATCAAAAGTTTTGTTGTTAGGCTAGAGTTTCGAGAAGCCTCTGAAATTCTGCACTCAAGTCTCTCAGCCTTGGTTTACCTTCTTACATAAGTGAAGACAGCATTCAAAAATTGTTGCTTGATACTATGAATGTTCACGTTTAATTTAACTACTTAAGACTACAAAAATTGGCTATCTCCTATTGCTCCTGTGTGTGGAGTCTGTGAAAATAGAGAAATGTACTTCAAAAGAGACCACCCACTATAGCCTACAGGGAGAAACCAGAGAAGGGGTTCACTTTGACAAAAATCACAAAATAAGAGAGGAAAAAACTTTCACCCAGGATTCCAGAAATGACATCTACAGATCTTCCTTAACTCATGACAGAACTGGAAATAAGCTAAAAAGGCATTTAGATGGTTCACTGTGCATGTTTATTCTCTTGAACTTGAGGTTGACTGGGAGCTGCGCTCATTAGCGCCCCCCAGCCGCCAGAGAGAACTTTGTACTCAATAGCATGAAAGTTCAATATTCCCACTAGGGCTTTCACGGACTGTGGGTTGCTTTTGCACCATCAAGACATCGAAAGAATCTAAACAAAACCATTTTAAGTCCGGAACTGTGTGTAATAGAAAACATGAAACTTTGTTTGTTTGGAGACTAGGTCTCGCTATGTTGCACAGGGTAGTCCCGATCCAGGATCAGATCTGAGTAGTTCAGATCTTGAATTGGATCTGGAATCCCACGGTCTCAGCCTCTCAGGTAGCTGGGATTACAGGTGTGCGCCACCACACCCAGCCATTTTTTTTTTTTTTTGAGACTAGGTCTGGCTAAGTTGCCCCAGGCAGATCTAGAACCCACATACTCAAGTAATTTCTAGTCTTGGCCTCCCTTCCTAGGCAGGGATTAAAGGCACGCGCCACGGTGCCCAGCCCAAAACACGGAACTTTTGGCTCCAAGAAAAACAGATCAGTTACGGGAGCAAGGGAGGAACATGAAGTCAGCATTTGACCAGAGCTCCAGAACCGCTTTCTGCACAATGACAGCTGCTTAGCTGTTTCTAGATAGAAAAATATTAAGGAGCTTTAAGAAACATAACCTTTCAGATCCCTAGGATTATTTCAATGACAGAGGTATCACTATCACACCTACTTCAATAAAAAGTAATCACTACCTTTCAACCCACCCTCCTAGATCTCAATTGTTTTTAGATCCTCTGTGGTTGGTAATTCTTATATCCCCAAGTGTTTATAAACTGAATATAAAAGGAATTGTATTCTATTATGTTAAATGTCTTAGGAATCGTTTAGTTGCACCGCTCTGATCATTACTGAAGATTTTCCCTGCTACAGAAAAAGGTACTTTCTTGGGCACCATAGTGATGGCAGAAACACCAGACAACAAGTCCAGGGTAAGAGTGTACTTCCCCGGGATCAAAGATGGTTTCATGTGATGCTGTGGCTTTGCCAGCTCAGTCATAATCCATTTGTGAAATGGCTGCCACTCTTGTTTCCGCAGCGCTATGGCTAACACTTGTTTGGAACAAACAATAAATGAATTATGGATGTTGTAAACCAAAGGTGAAATAATACCTGCTCGTATTCATGCTTTTACAAGTCTGAATGAACATGCAATTAAAAAGAAAACAGCTTTAGAGGATTGTCTCCATTCGTGAAAAATCTTCCAAGGCACATGGAGATTTAATTAAAATATCAAAATGTGGGGGAGAAACACAATTTGACAGATCAATGTGAATAGCATGGCATTGTCCCTGAGCTTTTCTAATGAGATTAGATTCCTCCTTTAATTGACATTTCCAACTGAGGCACAGATAAGACAGATTTAATGGAAGCAGTTATATATAGCTGGACCCTAGCTGATGAACAAGTGTTTGACATTTAAATATCGTAAATGATAAATTATGTGATCTCCTCACAAACGTACTGTCAGTGTTAAGAAGGATGAGCAGAAACTTTAAATATATCAGGCACAGGGACTAGGACAAGTGATGCAAATAAACTCTATGATAACACTGTCACATCAAACAAACTGGACTCGCTTTCATGCCACAAATGCAGGAGCTTAGAGAGAAAAGGTAAAAGTCTCACCTAGAATCACTAAAGGCAATTTAATTTCCTGTTTATAAAAAGGAGGATACAAAGTTGCTTCTGAAAGAGTGTCAAGATTTTCTTTTTTTTTTTTTCCTAAATAATTCTAAGAAGTGATTTTCCAGAATAATTTTCAATTTGCTATGAACAAAAGACAGGGAAAATCCATCACTGAAGGCAAGCCTACATCATGATCAGGACAAAAGAAATCAACCCATTATTTATTTTAAAATATCAATACAAGAGCTCCTTTCTTTACTGGCCCTTAATGAGATTTCCACCATGAATTCTACTTTAAGTACTTTGGCTTAATGAACAAAATGTGCTAGCATAACATCTCCAAGGAAGTAGGGGTACCACCCATCAACCACACCATCCGCTTCAGCTAATTCTGTCAAGTTCTGCCAGTGGCTGTGCAGTCAGTCATTCTGCTTCGCTTGCTCCATTTACAGCTGGAGTTCCTCAACAAGTTCAGCGTGCATCAAAGAGCCATTGTGTCACTACAAACCTTTAAACATCACTACACAGGAATAGAGGCCAGACTGAAGGCTGAGGAAGAAAAGGACATCTCGCTTCAGGAGGTGAGATCTGACTGAGCCTGGTGAATCCAAAGAGGAAATAAATGATGGGCAGATGGTCTCCTTTAAAGTCACTATTATGACACCTAAATATTTATAGACAGATGCAATTTCAGTGAGGCAAGCAGATATTTGTGACTATCGAGGTCATCTATTCATTTATAAATCAGTGTCTCTCTGCTTGTGATCAGGCATCCTTCACATCGAAACTGAGCCCCATGTACTAACTCATGTTATTGGAGAGGAAAAATAATTAGTAAGCTTATGAACTTTATATTTATTTATTTCTATAAATAGTTTATTATATAGATAATTATTTCACATCTTTGTAATCCCTGGGGCTCTCCCCTCCCTGATCATTCCCAACCTCACCTACCCAGCCACCCTCCCAAGTTTGTGAACTTCAATCTGTTTTTATCTTGTTTTAACTTTTTCTCCTGGCCTTCTGTTTGTTATTCCTATGTCTCATAAATTAGTGAAACCATGTGAATTCTGTCTTTTGCTTTATGACTTGTTTCTGCTAATATGATTTCTTCTAGGTACATCCATGTTATCAAAAAATCACCAAATTCATCATTTTTAATTGATGAGTAATATTCCAATGTGTACATATACCACATCTTTTTCATCCATTCATCTGTTTTGTATGTATGTATGTATGTATGTATGTATGTATGTATTTAGAGATTAGGTCTTGCTATGTTGTTCCAGGTAGTCTTGATCCCGCAGACTCAAGTGATCCCCAGTCTCAGCCTCCCAGGTAGCTGGGATTATAGGTTCCTGCCTCCACACCCAGCTGTTTTTTCAAGACCAGGTCTCACTATGTTGCCCAGGGTAGTCTCGAACCCATGAACTCAAGCGATTCCAGGCCTCTTGCCTCCCAGCACTTGGATTACGGTACATGCCACCATGTCCAAATGTTTATGAATTTTATTTTGTGAACTCCCCAAATATTATAGAAATAGCACCATGGCTCAGACACAAGGGTATTTCACTGATTTCTCACTGGTTTCCAATGGAGTTCAATCTACAAGGGCAGGTAGGAATAGTCCAACAATTATACTAAATAGCTCTTGGTTTTGCCTGTGTGGTCAGTGCCAGTTTTGTGTGGGGATGATGCTGAGTGGTAGAGAATAAAGGTGTTTTTGCACATGAATGGGGTAGAAGAGAGTTAGGAGTTGCATGTGGAATGAAGAAGAAATTGAGATGGAAGAAATGGATAGCAATCTATGAGGCCAGCCCAGAGAACCGGGCTCCTGGGAAGCATGTTCAGGTCCCACTTTAATGAAGTTGAGATGCCACTTATATACCCAGCCAGGAAATGTTACTATAACGTAATGAGGATGTAGCAAAGCATACATGACATGCAGTAGGCAGGATGCAGGGATGTGTGATATCAGAATTTACCTTTGGAGGCAACAGTCATTGTTAATAGGTCCTATGTCTCTTGAGACATTCCGAAGAGGTTAGGAAGCTGGGTTAGAGGTAAGAAACGTGCTACTGACTACCCTCTAGAATGCCAGAGGAGGCTAGAGAGATAGGAGGTGTTCCTCTTATCTGAAACTCCATCTCTCTAACTGCTTCCACATTCCACAGAAGAGAAAGGAGCAAAGCACATCACCAGATGAGACATCAGAAGAACAAGAGCTACTAGGTAGATAATCATAGGTCAGCAAGTCTACACTGAAACAGTGCCTTAAAAAGTAGGTTACATTGATCTCCTGGTTCCCAAGAAAGGTGGGGGGCAGGAACTGGAAGGACAAGGGTTGTGACTTCAGATGCTGAAACCCCCCTGAGTTCAACTTACTTCATTCAGTTTTGTTTTATCTTTTCAGGGACTGCATCTTTCTTTGAAGAAGTAGTCTGCTGCTAAATACACACACACACATATACATGCATACATACACACATATATACCTATGTACAAATACACATATATACACATATAGACATACATATATACAAATATATACATATACATATGAAATTCACTTCATTAGAAGCATATGGTCCATGGTGGGATGTATTGGAATGACACTATAAGCATCAGGGTTAATTAAAGCCTTGCATACCTATTCTAAGGATTTGGACTTCAGGATGCCAATGAACAGGTGCAGTCAGGTTAGTATAATGATCTGTGCTGCTATTTGAAAGGTGAGTCTAGTTGCAGCAGGTTGAGATGGTTTGCAGTGGGGACATAACAATAGGAGCTAAAAGATCAGGGCTGTTGAGCAAGGGAAAGGATTCAGAGAAGGCAGCCAAGTGCTTGACTATGGGAAGGAACAACCGTTTCCACCCATTTTCCAGAACTGACTAAACTGACCAGCCAAAAATAGGTGTTATAATTTCTTATTTCACAAAGCATTTTTTCTTGATCTGTGTAAAGCATATTTTCAGGTCTGGTTGTATTTCTGACATTCAGGCATCTAGCCAATCCAAATAAAATGGATATGATCAAATGTTATCATTCTTATGGAACCAAAATGATGGAGTAGTCACATAAACAAAGCCCACTCTCCAACTAGGTAATCGAGATTAGAGCAAGCATTACAAGGCATGCTTGGGACTTAAGGAAAAAAACCACCAGTGACAGTAAATCATTTCCCTTCATTTTACATATTTTAAAACTGCAGCCTAGATAACTTCAAATACCTCATCCAGCATCACAGAGCCAGGTGGTGTCGAAGCCAACCTTCCAAATCTGGTTTCTGTAGCTCCCAAATCATCATCCTCTGCCCTCTCCCACCAGCGTTTATGTTCCCAACTCTTCAGTTATTCTTCACCATGCCTGGGATTTCAGCAATGACTCTTATGAATTAAGAGTGTTCTAAGCATTTCTATATCCCTGGGGTGTGAAGGAAAATAGACCCAGGGCTGGGGGAAAGGAACTGAGAGGATCCCCAACATAGCCCTTAGTAGAAGCACTCTCACATGCGGCCATGTTGGTGATTCAAGCAAATGGGATGGAGAGCTGTGGCCTCACCTCTTAGAGGACAGTGGTGCTGACTCCCTCTTCAGCTGGACGAGCCTACTGCCTGCTGAAACATTTTACTGCACTTACATAATGGAGGTGTCTTCTCCCTGTGTCCCTGAACTGACCCTGTGTGAAAGGATCTTAGTTGATCCTGGGGTAGGGGATAACCCAGTTCCCCACCACCTGGTTGCAATGACATTTAGTCAAAATTCCAAGGGTTCTGTCATCTCAGAGTTTACAAAGGTGTGGGAGGGCTGTAAGCTCCACTGATCCATCTTGCAGCAGTTCTGTGGGAGCACAGTATCTTCTGGGGGGACCCCCAGAGTGACGACATGGCAGTATCACAGATGCTAATTAGAAGTACAGACATCATAGAGAGGTAGAGAGCTGTGAGGCCGCTGATGTGAGTCAGCTATCAACCCAGGTAAAGATGGTAAGATGGGCTTAGGGCTTCTACAACCTCTGCCCACCTCTCCTGGGCAGCGAACCTGAGCTGACAGGCTCTACTGGGATGAACTTGGGGTCTCCTTCTTCACCACCCAGAGCTGTGTCCCTTTACTCTCCTGGCCTCCCTTCTCTATGCTGCTACCACTGCTTCAGCTTGGAGAGGACACTTTGGAGCCTGGGGAGCTCCATTTCTTATTACACCTGACACTCCCAATGGATTCAAAAGCTCTCAGGGTCAGGATATTTTGAAGCAATTATTGGATCCCTGTACCCACCAGAGCCTTAAATGTTTGATGAATGAATGTATAATGTCTACCTCAAAGGAATAAGTGCAAAGAGTCACCAGCCCATTGGCCACAAAACCAGCAGGCCACCTCTGTTAAAGATGGTGTGTGTGTTGTGGGGAGAGGGGGCAGGCCATAAAGCAAAGAGTGAGCAATATTTCAGAAAAACAAAAAGGAAACCTACCAGGAAGACTGATGTTCAGGATAAACCATCCTCTACTATGTCTTGCAGCAACTGTTGATATGGCCTGGGAAATGGGTGTTTGGTACAGTGCATGGTATGGGGGAGAAGGAAAAGGGAGTAAATAAAAGTAGCCAAATGTGCATATGTCTGCACAATATCTTTACATTAAGAACCTTGGTGGTTGCTGGGGGGCAAGGTAGTGGGGAGTTGGTGGTCTATGCTCTTGGTGTGAGGCGGGGTGGATGCAAGGATGGGGGTTTCAAACAAACCTGCATTGAGATTTCAAAGAGATGCTCATGTTTCTTATCAACTAATTAGCTAGCTAGTTCAGCCAGTGGTCAAATTTTGACTGTTAGAGTGAAGTGTTGATATGCTAGCTAGCATCTAAAGTATGCTGTAAGGAACCCAGAGAAAGTGACATAACAACCTAATAAGGAAAGTGGTATCTAAGGACTATACTTCCATGTAGAAGTGCAACGATGGGCATAGAAGAACTTTCTAGAAGGGTATGGACACAGAGACTGAGAGAAGCGCCACAATGACACCTCTGTCCCTGCAGGAGTGACTGTTTGCTATCTTACCAGTTGAAGAAATAGATGTAATTTTCCTAAAATCTCCAGACTCAGAGTAAGAGCAGCACTGACATTTTAATGAACTGTTTTATAAATAACAAAAGCATCTGTTTGAAATGTTCCTTTCTTTTTTCCCTCTTCCTAATGCTGTGAGGTCTACACAAATAGCTAAATTGAAAAGGAAAGTAAATAAACGATGAAGTGGGTAGTATTGTAATTAGTAGGTACAAAGTTAATGAGGTGTGTAAGAATCTGGATGGAGCAACTCTACAATATTGTCTATTCTTCATTGCTTCTGAGCCCAGAAGACCAATTTGGCTTTTATCTGTTATTAGTCAGAATACTACCACAAAGTATTATAAATGAGAGTATCCTAAATATCATGGATCCAAGTTCTAAAACTATCTCTCTGTTACAGAACTCAGTATGAAACAATACACATTTTGACCAAGTACAGTATTTACTTAAATTTGAAATGATATTTGAGTCTAGTGTGATCCAAGTTCTAGGGGAGAGAAGAGAAATGGAATCAAATATTTACAACTCAGTGTCATAAGACATATCAGAGAATTGAAAGAAAAGTGATATGGGTAGAGCTAGTAATAATACTCTGAAAATAAATCTCTTTAAAAAGATACACAGCTCAGGGAATTAAGAAGATATATAACTTTATTTTTCATTTTAGTTTTTCTGGATCAGTGAAAAATGTGCTATACAGACACAACTAGAGGCAAATTAAATGCCAAGAGACGCTCATGGCCATTGTAGGAAGATTACAAGATTCACCTGCAAGATTCACGTGTAGTTTAAGGAGCAGATATCCAGTCAGCAGAAGCCACTTCTGCTGGCAAAGGGGTGGGGGGCATGATCAACCAAATGCAATCAACAAAAACCTGACCTATTTTCATTTCTCTCTCCATGGCATTTATTATCTTACAGTCTATTTGGCCTTTATTGGGAGAGAAAATATATTCTCTCAAAATGATTTAAAACTCTGATTCTCAAACAACAGCACAGATATTCCCATATATGACCTCCAGTATGCAATCTAAGATTCAATTGGGGTGGGGGAGCAACTTTTTGTTTAAATGTGAAAGTTTCCCCCACTACCCTCAAACTCTACCTCGACAATGAACTCACCAAGCCGTGATTTAGTACTTGGAAAAAGGTGAACATAGCCAACATTTTCCTACAGATGATGACCTTGACCCCTCCTCCTGTTTCCAGTTCACGGGGAGAGATTTTTCAACTCATCAAACCTGCTACACCCAAGGAGAGGATGCTGGGTGAACCAAAATAACTTTTTGAGGAACGGATCACAGCCATCTAAATTACTGCTTTGACAGAGTAATGGATCTTGCAGATGAAAGGAACAGAAGGTGTCACTTATCTTGACTTCACAAGACTTGTCAACTTTTCGTGGTCTTTGCTGAAGAATACAATCATAAATAACTTTCAAAATTATGACTCAGACCTCAGAAACTTTGAGGTAGACCACTACAACCAGAAAATGGGAATTTCAAGAAAAAGCTGGTATTGGTCTCTTGTGTACAAAGTGAATAATAAAACAATTTCTCAGAGAATGTATTCAGTCAGATACAACCTGCAATGGGTATAATAAGTTCAGAGTTTGAATAATCCAACTTCTTTGAATCGGGAAGATAGAGATTTGCTCAATGGAATGGAGATGTCATTGCATGTTGCACCAGTTGTATCAGTTGTGCAATTAGTAACCCAAGAGTTGGTTTTGGTTCAAAAAGGTCTTCCAGAGAGTCTTTTAGCAGTTGAACACTGTCCTGGGTAAAAATCTAGAATTTGACTGTAACTGGAGAAAAAGTCCTTAAAGAGGACTATTAAAGGGAGGTGAACTACAATCCAATATGGCTGGTGTCCTTAGAGAAAACATAGACACAGGCACCCACAGAGAAGATGATGTGAAGACTAACTGACCATCTGAAAAGTCTCACTTGTTGCTCAGACCTGTAGTAGTTTGCATAATTTTGTATAGAGTTTACTCCTTTTCCCAACAACAAGCCACTATGGGAAGTTCCCCACCTGGAAACACCAGCAGGTGTTTTTGTTTGACTTAATAAAAATACTTAATTGCCTAAAACAAATTTAATTCAAATATAGAAAATATGTAATATAGAAAAAGAATAGTTCAATATAGTTCAATATTTTATGTAATGAACCAAATCTCTAAACCTCCATCTGGACTGTATACCCAACCTCCATGCAATCATCATAAATGAATTCATCCTGGAGAGATATAAGATCAATACTCCACGATGTACTGGGGACCAGGCTCTCCCTGGACCCTCCTTTATCTCTAGTGGTGTTACTGCTCTCTTCTACTGAATTATTAGACTACATTCTTACTAGATGACCTCCTACCTTAATAAAATCTACTTCTGAACTCACACCCCCCTCTGCGATCATATTACTCTGTTCCTCTTTATATCAAACTCCCTAAAAAGGATGTCATCTTTATGGGCCCTGCTTTTCACAAGCCCTGCTTTCTTGTACCTACCTCAAACAGACCCTGTCCCAATTACCCCACAAAAAATTACTTTGCCAAGGTCAACAAGGACCTCCTCTCACTCAACCTGATCTCTATGCAGCATTAAACACAGCTGGTTGCTCCTGTCTTCTTAAAGCATTTAAGCATTTTTTTATTTGGTTTCCAGGACACCACATCCTCCTAATTTTTCTATTTCATCTTTGGCCTCATTTCTTCTGAGCCTTTGCTGGTTCATCCCTCTCTTTTCAGAACTCAACAATGCCAAAGTTCCCCAAGGTTTTAGTTCTTTTTACACTAACTCTTCTTTCTACATTTGCCCTTGCATATGATACTTTAACGTGAAACAGATCTGTAAAACATATGGTGTATGGCGTTCAAACGTAAACTTCTATCATCAGTTTGCCATAAATCAATACACATGAGTCTACTGTATGGCATAAGACTCATGTCTCCTTCCTCCAAAGCCAACTTCTCTCACATTCTTCCCTATCTTAAGGAAAAGCAGTGCAGTTTGGTTCAATCAACACTATAACTATGATGACAATGTCCTACTAGTTTTATCTTAGGACACAAGAGTTGTTATTATGCACTTTTCTTACTAGAGAATTTTTAAAATTTTTATGATATCCATTCAGAGCAAAACAAAAAACAAAACAATTGTATGATCATCAAATTAAATGAACAAAGTGCTATATAGAAGAGAATGGTTGTTTCTATCCAAATACCAAGAAAAGTTTAAAAAAAAACCACTAAACCCTGCAAATCCCCTGAATGCCAACTCTTCTAATATTAAGTAAGATACAGGTTTAAACCATCACTGGAGAGACTGAGAGAGGCATGAGAGAAGGCTCCTTTAAGGTGAGCATGGTGGGGTGGGGTTTGTGGATCCTGAGCAGTAATGAAAAATATGGGATCATATGTCCCAAGCATTTACAAGATTTGGGTAGAAATTAATCTATTCTGGAAAATATCAGGACAACATGTTCTTCCTGGGGATCAGGGACCTAATGAACTGAAGAGCCCTATCACTCTCAGATTTACAGCGCACCATCAGCTGAGTGCCACGCCAGTGGCTGTAAAGTAAAAATGTACCATTAGACCAATTAACATCTGGAACCTTTCTCAGCAAAGGCCAGGTCTACCACATTGGTAGACCCATAAGGGAATGGTCACATAAGTGTGTCCCTCCAGCACTGTTCATCTTATTTTAATACACAGCACCCTTCAAGTTTCCTTTTAAGTCTACTACAAATAACAGGTTTTAGCACATCAGGTGATATTTTGCTTCCTGAAGCATTTAAATTAATTTTCTATTACCAATGCAAATGTGTACTTTCCAATTTACCCACTGCACAATAAAACCTAATTTAAAGCAATTAATGTTCATTAATGGCCCCATCTGCATGTTTATCGCTTTATCCTTAAATACTTGAGACATGGTATCCATATTTTATAGCTCACTTCTTATCAGCAAGAATTCTTGTCCTCAAGGGTAAATGTAAGACTCATGAGCCAGGATCTCATATCTTTATAAGAAAACTACATACACTGTCTTGCTGTTGTTGCTGTTGCCTTTTGGATAAGACTAGATGAAGCATTGAGTCTGCATAGTGCAGCATGCATCTCATCCAAATAAGAGGGGCTTCATTCTTTTGCATCCAGCTCCCTTTGTGGCTTTCCTTCCCCTCAGGACCACTACGACACAGCAGGGAGTGTGCAAAGGCCAGCTCTGCAGTCCCGGGACAATATTTTACCGAGAGTGGGATGGAATGAACAGTAGCAGCATCCAGAGCATCCTTCCTATCTTGACCCTGCAAGTGTAGTTTCTTGCAGGAAACAGGTGCAAGGAAGATGGTCTGATCATGTCACAAAGCATCCTGGTCATGCACTTTTGCATCACCCAGGTGTTAGGTTGCTACGTGTCAGCTGGTTTGGCCTTGTGAACATGAGGACTTGATCTAACTATTTGGGGCATAGTTTTTCATGCTGTGTGATGAGGTTTTTCTCTGGACTGAAGGATACAATATAGTAAAGATCATAGCATGCTATGACTAAGAGGATGCTCTCTTGGGGTTTTGACTTTCTGGGCTCCATTCTTGGCTCCAACTGACACCAGCTTCATGTGAGTATGAGAAAGACCTTTCTGTGCTATGTTTCCTCATCAGCAAAATGGGCATCATTATAGCATCTATCTCTGGGGCTCTGAGGAGAATGAAAATCAGTTCCTACATAGGAATAGCTTAAAACAGAGCCAGACAAATGTATGGACCTGGTGAACATTATGGGGGAGAACAGTAGGCATACCTTGGAAATAATAGCTATTTTTACAAAAGTCTTTGTGTTAGCATCATAGTCTATGGTGCCAAAAGGTGACCTCTGGGCAGAGAAACAAGCAACCCAGCACAAAGGCAGGTCCCCATGAGTGGTCTCACCACCCCAATCCAAAGCATGCCATCCCCACTTCTATGGGAAGGACTAGCAAGTATACTTCTGTGACATCATTATTATGACTAAAGCCCTGATGGCCAAAAGCATCAACTGTAACTCTGAGCAAAGAGGGAGTAAGTGGGGAGGGGGGAGGCGCAAAAACATAAATAATAGAGTCAACAATATATTTATACCATCGTAACAAGAATATAAATTAAATCAGGCAGGATATTTTTTAAATATTGCTGAGCCAAGATCAACCCATCTGATTTTACTGTTCCTAAAAAAGAACTATAACATAGAAGAAAGAAAAGTTAATAAATGTTTCCACATGTGTGATTTCAATGAAATTTACATTTACGAGTCATTATCATTGTGGTGAAGGCAAAATGATATTCGGCTTGTCACTGGAGGGGCAGATGGAGATAAAGTTTAGGGAGCTGATACACTAGATGACAGAAATGAGTAAAATTTACGTTCCAACCAACCTAATGGCAAGCAATTATCTCTCAACTAGGATAACAAATGTGCTTTTTTTATCCTCAAAAGATGACATGCGTTATGAAAGTTTCCAGAAGGCATATTTTCTGTAAAGAAGCAACTGCTTCTATATTCAACATTTAGTACAAGAGTTTAATTGGATACTGACCCTTTCAGAAGATTTTGTTACAAGTTAAAGTTAGATATTAAAGAATAGAAAAATCTACCTGAAGTTGTCTGCTACTTTATCTATTTCTCTCTTTCAATATTGTCTTACAAATGTTCTTTTACTTCATTCGATACTGTTAATAGATTTTGGCATTAGCAAAATATAAATTACTCTCTGCGTGATCCATTGTCATACAACTTTATGAGGATCATAAATAAAACAAATACAAATGGGAATTTGGTGTTTCTCTGGGCTTAATAGACTATCTTATCATGAGAAAAACATTTTGGTTCATGATTAAATGACATCTTGGATTAAGAAAAGTGGTACATATACTGATGTAATTCATCAAAGATGATACTATATCATTTAAATGTAGTAATGAGAAACTTTAAGACAATTTAAGCATCTTACAATGAGACTTTTGAGTGCTTTGACTCATAAATTTATTCTACATGAGAAAGTAATCATACTAGTTAGATTTGATAAAGTCAATTTAAAAATTAAGTTACACAGAAAGCCCAGAAATATACATGCATGGCCTATATTAGAAATGGAAAAGCTTTTATCAAGTTTAAGCCAGTGACATGAGAACAGTTCAAAACTGTTACTCTAACATCCTGTCTGTAATATGAAATAACAATGGTAGAGAAAAAAGGGAAAATATCTTCAGCCATCTATAAATGTGTCATAGCTTAGTTGAATAGTATTATAATCTTCCTAGAGTGAATATTCGAAGGAAAGGTATTCCAGAAGAAAGTAAGAATGAATGGGATGTATTTCATTGAATTGACGATGGGCTCACCAAATGAAAGAAAATCTTTAACAAGACAAGAATAGGGAGAAAAATATTAAACATCTGTCATTTGCCAAAATCACAGTAACACAATTTATTCAAAAAAAATCTTAAAGTTTATCTTAACAATTATGAATCAGTATCCTTTGGCAAATAAAGTCTTATGAATCTCCGATCCCACATTTTAATGTGAAGGTGATAATACCAAGAGCTAGCATGAATGCATACCTGAGACAGTGCATGTAGAATATTGACTCATTCACTCAGTTTAACGAAACTTTTTTGTCCTCTCACATCTTCAGATGAGTTCTGTCACTTAGTACCCATGGCCACTCCCTGTCACAAAGTAGTGGCAGAGCTGGGATTCAAATTAAACCTGTTAATTCATCCCCAACCCAAGCAATTCTCCTATTTTCAGCATCAACACATTGGTACACTTTGGTTGTTTGACTGGAAGTACTTCCCCCTGTCCTGCAATAAATGCTTAACTGCATGTTAAATCTTTCACAAAATAAATCCTTCATAATTTCTTTATGTAACAACTTTTCCAGTGAACTGTCTTTGGAACTTCTATGTTCTTTTGCATTCTGATTATTTTCCTTTTACATTTATTAACAAGTAAAGTTAGTTGTCTAATTACTGCAACTATTGTTTCTCCACTGGACTCTGACAAGATCTATGAGTGCATGCACCATTTCCTTCCTGCTGGTCAGCACGTCTTCAGTCTCTAGCTTGGAATGGAGGACTCTGGCATAATGTTAGCATTCAATGGAAATGTGTTGAGCATATCCATGAATGAATGAATGAATGAATGAATGAATGAATGAATGAATGAATGAATGAATGAATGAATGAATGAATGAATGAATGAATGAATGAATGAATGAATGAATGAATGAATGAATGAAGAGTGAAGGGGAATGTTGAATTGACAAGTGTTTTTGTTGGGTATGTTCATTAATTATAGACTGAATATGAATAAGAAGCAGTGAAAAAAGTTAAGACTCAGGAGATAATTAAGTAGAGATTGAGAAAGATCTCTGAATATAGCAATGGACTTGATTGAGGGCATCTGGGAAAGAGTTGCTCAAGAAATGGAGAGGCAATCCCTATAGGCAGAAGGAAGGTGGGAAAATAAATAGAAAGACAGGTGCAGAAATATTTTCAAACTAGATCCCTTCGTAAACAAATACTCCCCAAGAAGTGGGAAGTGGCATTCACTTATAAGTGACTAAGTGAGAGGAGGGGTGGTGGTTTAAAGAGCTTAGTGAAGAAAATGTGAGAAGACACTGATCTAATAAGAAGCATTAAGCATTTAGTTGAAGTTTGAAATATTTTTAACTTCTAAATTTCATTAAAATTGAATTTTTAATGTAACAATCTATCCTGGCTTGGATAATATTTTCTGCAGTATAGTTCAGAAACTAGGTCTTGAAGCTCATTAGAGTTAGTGTAAATTATTATAAAAATGATGATGATGATGATGATGATGTTAATGAAGATAAGTATTAAATAACTGTTACTCTGGCCAGAACTGTACAAAGCTGTTTCTATGAATTATCTTGTTTCTTACATACACATTGTTGTACATATCCTTTTTTTCACAGATGAGAAGACTAATTTTATACAACTTTATTATGGTATAACTTTTACTCATCCATTTCATATGTAGGATTATGATTTTTGTACAGAGATTTGGCAATCATTGCTACAAGTCAGCTCTAAGACTTTCCATCTCGCAGAGAAATTGTCTTAAACCTCTTTGCACTCAACCCTGCTTCAACCACTGACCTGCTATTAAGTCTGTGTATTTCAACATCTCAGAATAATTTTTTTATTCACTTGTGGTGTCTTCTTTGACCAATGAGTTATCTAGAAGTATATTAGAACCCAAATACTGTGCATTTCTATCCTTTTCTTCCCACTGTGGATTTGTATTTTACTTTTGGGGTCAAAACCATATTCTGCATGACATTAATTTTTGAAAACTATATTGAGAATTATTATGTATCCCAAAATGTAGTACATTTTGTATAAGATTACACTCCAAACATGTATGCTGCAGTTCTCAAGAGAAATGTGCTATAATATATGTGCAATAACATTGGCAAATGATGGTTCATCTTTTATACCTTTTACTGTCTTTCTTTTGGGATGTTTGTTATATCAATTATTAGAGTGGGTTACTGAAATCTTTTTTAATTATCTATTTCTTTTTTCAGTTCTTTTAGCTTTAAGTAATGAGTATTTATGTAATGACTATAAGTCATTCACTTATGACTAGTACATCTTTCTAATGTATTGATCCTTTAAACATTATGAAATGTCTGTTTCCAATATCTATTAAAATATATTTTATTTGATATTAATATAACTAGTCCAGTTCTAAAAAGCTACAGTTTCATAGTATAATTTTCTCCAAACTTCTAGTTCTAATAAATTTGGATGTTTGATTTTAAACTGGATCTCTTCTAGAAAGCATACCAGTATCACTAAATACAAATGAAAACTTGATTTTTTTTCCCTCCTTAATTAGCACCCTAAGGATTTAAAATACAAAGTCAACTAACATCCAATCTACTCGAACCAAGTAGTTATAGGAATAGTGATGAGATGCAGAAATTTTAACACTGCATTCTTTGGAGAACTTGGATAGATTTTTATTTTAAGCAACTTGGTAATTCGGAATTAAATGTTAGACTGTTCTATGAAATCATGGCTGGATGATTTTGAGCTCCTCAGTCACTTCATCTTCTTTCACTATGATTTTGATGACTTCATATTCCTTAGTAGTTCTGTAAATAAAAGTAACACTTTTTAAAAGTATATTTTAAGTATACTTCTTTTTCTAACATCATTATTAGTTTTTGTATAGTATTCGATTTCTCCCCTCAGGTATAGTCTTCATAATTCTCCTACCACCATAACACCTGTGATCCATCACCACAATCTCTTGTGCGCCTTAACTATTCC
This sequence comes from Uropsilus gracilis, assembly GCA_004024945.1. Classification (NCBI taxonomy): domain Eukaryota; kingdom Metazoa; phylum Chordata; class Mammalia; order Eulipotyphla; family Talpidae; genus Uropsilus; species Uropsilus gracilis. The sequence continues at coordinate 40,974 of PVHY01009201.1, read as the reverse complement.
TATCATAATAGTCCCTCTCTGAAATTTGAAGAGAACTAATGATTTTTTTTCCTCTTCATTTACTGTATTGTCAACTACATAAGCAACTGCTAGACCAACAGAGCAGGTATTTGACTTTTCACCCTAACAGTTTCATGACTTTATTGGAGACTTGAGAGTTATGACTCACGGTTTCTTGTTTGTCACCACATGAGGACACTTTGTCTTGTTCTTGCTTATCAATAGCATGTACGTTTCTCCCAAAGTCTGTGCTTTCAAAACATTTGTAACGATTTATGGCAGCCTATGAATCCAATTGAATATAATTCCAGTTTTTCACGGAATTATAGGAAATGCACTGTTTCTTTATCACTTAGGTTATCATATCAACTGCCTGACATTTAGAAAGCAGGATATTCTGTTGACTAAAACATTCCGGGCCTGGGACTTGACTCATTTTCTGAACAAATCCATATTTCCAGAGACATCAGGAAAGTAGGACTGAACTATCCAGAGTGCTGAACAAAGACAGGCACATCCTGGTTGATCTATACATCAGGCAAGCTGAAGACGCCAGGTCATCAGTGTCTTCTGCAGACCACTCTAAATATCTATGAGGGTCAGCCTTCTGCAATGTCACTGATGAAACTGCTGGTGTCCAAAGAAGGCATAATTATCTGACCGAGGGCAGACAAATTTATGGACTGCTTGATTTTCATCATGTCTGTGCCTTTATGTCTGAGATACCTTTATTGATTCTCCTAGGCTAGCAATTCAGCCTCATCAAGTGATAACAAGTTGCAAGGCAAGTTACTCTTGAAATTTCACCATCATGTATTTGATTAACCACCAAATGGCAGATTTAGGATGCCTCCAACTTTGGACATAGTGCAAGCACTTCATATTTAAAATAGCACTACAATTTAAAGTTACTAAAGATTAACAGCCCCTTCTGCATTAGAAGCTTTGTCCCAGAGAATGTCTGTTTTCTGTGAACAAGCTATAATGATTTTTCATGTCTGCCAAATAAGCTAAAATGTTTGTATTTTGTAAAACTTGTATTATTTATCAATAATATTTTTATAACAATTACAATTTTCAAAGCCTCATATCCACTAACATGCTTTATTTTTATAATAATTCTGGGAGGCAACTGTTATTGCTCTCAAGTTATAGCTGTAATACAGTTAATAATCAGCAGAATCTTGTTTGAAGTCAGTTTTTCTAATGTCATATTAATGAACTTCACACTACACAATAAATGTCAATGTCTTAATACATTTACAGCATTTTATGTAATAATGGCTTGTGATTACTGAGTATATGTAAGAGAGAACATAAATTTAATAGCTGATTTCACAAGACATAAGGAAAAAGTAAGTATAAGTGTATCTCTAAAATAAAGCCTGTCCATGTATTAAAGGGACTGTATATGAATATTTATTGTCATAAAATTACAATCATAATATAATAATTGGAAGAAAACTTACCAAAAACAAAGCTAAGTATACAATAGGCAATCCAGAAATAGATTTTCACATATGTATTCAATTGACTTATCACAAAGGCAACACTGAATTTATTTTTAATAGGTAATTCTGGAGAAACTGGCTATCTACATAAGAAAAGACCTTTACCTCTTTACTCAACACCATATTTAAAAACTAATTCAAAATGGACCATGAACCTAAATGTGAAAAAGAAAAAAATCTGCATAACTTAAATCTTAGGCTAGAAAATGATTCCTTAATTAATGCACACAATCAATATGTATCAAATGGCAGATTGTAGTTGATTAAATTTAAGAGCTCATTTATCAAAAGCACTATGAAGAAAGTGAAATAATGTAAGTATTTATAATACATCTATCCAACAAAAAGCTTAGATATTGTATACTTCAAAAATTCCTAGAAACTAATAAGACAAATCTATTTTTCAAATTGGACACAAGATTTGAAGAGACATGATCCAAAAGTGAGATTATCCAAATGACAAATTACTAAAAAATTGATACATTTATTCAGCAATGAAATACAAAATAAAATAATTCAGCAATGAAATGCAATATCACTGCATTCCCCTTAGAAGAGCTGAATTCAGACAACTGATAATACTACCTGTTGGCAAGCAGGTGGAGTAACTGAAACATTCAAGCTTGCCGGAGAAAGAGTAAAGGACACAACTTTGAAAACTTTACTGTTATTAAAAAAAAACTGAAAAAAAATGTTTAACCTGTGATTCTACAATCACACTCTGCAAATATCCCAAGAAACAAGAATATATATCTAGCAAAACTGTATACAAGAAGATTCAGACACCTTATACCTATTCACAGAAACTAGAAACAACCAAATATTTTTCAAGAGAAAGGTAATTTAAATATTGGGACATACAACAGTATAGCAGACAATAATAAAAGATCGATAAGTTGATGACATGAAAAATGTGAATATAGCTTGTAGACATTATATTAAGGATTCAGGCACACAAAAATGTTCACAAGGCAGAATTTCATTGAATATCAAATAATGTATCAATGATGACAGAAGTAAAAAAAATCATGACCTTTGGGTTAAAAGGAATCATGGAACATTCTAGAATTCCAAGGAAGTTCTTGATCTTGATGTAATATGTAACTTGACTGTGATATGTAACCACAAAGTCAAAGTTATTCCTTCAGCTTCATGGTGCTTCCTTATTGACCAATGCCTTTAATCAATATAGTGAGTAGTAGCATGACATCAGTTACTAGTTAACTTCTCCTCACAAGTATTTGAGTTGATTTTTTGATTACTAAATTTCCACCTGTGAAAATGAAGGTTTAGGACAGACACTTTCATCTGTCTTTCTCCCTTCACCCATTTTTCTACTTTTACTGCTATGTGAGATTCTGAAAATCTCTACTGCACACTGATATTAGCACGGCCACAGCTTCTCAGAAAAGCTCTTTCTGCAAAATTCTCCAGTATTATCGTTAAGCCATCAGAACTCACAGCAGAGTCTTTTTTTCAAACTTTAAAGCAATTTCTTTTGAAACAGTGATGACAATGAATACTGGGTGTTCTTGTTGCTTTTTTAATCTAAAAAGTGAATGAGCGTTAGATGATGTCTTCTTTCTTTGACTAGCAAAAACTACCCGTGACTTATAAAATTTTCTCCTGCAAACAATAAAAAGCGGGAAAGAATATGTCTCTTTTAGTTTGTGATAAACATTAGAATAGTCTGAGTTCGACCTTTTTTTCCCCCTTTTTTTTTGCGTTCTGAGGCATGTTCTGGATAAAGGAGCAGAGGAAACACACTAGTTGACTCACACACACACTTTCACACCACTTAAAACAAATCAGAGTAATCTCTTTGGTCATGACACACCTCAGTTTTGATAACCCATATCCAGTGAAGAGGTAACCCAAGTAAGGTTTTATGACAACCATAAGATTGATTCACATTATATGAACATTAGATGAAATCTAAGGTTTGGATCTGCCCAAAGCTTGGTTCTCAAGAAGGCAGCTTGTTTCTTGTACAGCCAAAATATATCCAGCCAGGATTCCAATGCTGCCTCACCTGCTTTTCCTTCCCCACCCCCATCCCGCTACAAAGGGGCTTTGGAGTGGCACCTTGGACAAAAGAGAAAGGGATATGTAGGTCTGTCCATGAGGCTATAACCATGGCCCAATGACCCTCTTCCATACAGCCATATATTGGTTGCATCACCCTCTAGCTACCTGGCCCTCCTTTCATTTTATTTTTCAATTACATTTATTCATATATTTTTTTACATCGTTGTTCATTTGTAAACAGTATTTGATTTCTCCCCTCGGTTGTAGACCCTGTAGTTCTCCCACCACCATAGGCTCCATGATCCATCCCTACCTTTCCATGCTCCCTTCCCTCCCTGTTTTGTCTCAAAGTAAACAGCAATATGAAACACAGTCAGAATTACTTCTTGTGATAGATTTCTAGTCTATCTTTTAAAAGTGAAATTCACAATCACAACTTCTGGATCTGAACTTTCAGTTTATGGTAGGAATAAAATGAAGTTTCTTCATAAGCACATGCGTATGTGGCACAATTGGGATACAGGAAAGCACCCTGAGAGAATCGAACAGAAGGAATGACTGAAGAATAAATTACTAAGAGCATTAGTGCTCTGCTCTGCTCAACTCCACATGTAACTTCCTATCTGGCCCATTACTGTAATTTCTTCTTGCAGCTTTAAAATATCACATAAGTTACACTTTTTCGAAGGTAGACCAAAGACCATCTTCAATAATTCCCGTCATTCACAAACAAAGGCAAAGAAGTATTAATCTAAATTTGAAGTTCTGGAGGGCATTCAATCTTTTTATACTATGCTTTATACATTATCTGATTTCCTCCTGGCAACCACTGACTCTGAATTATAATTGTTGTCATCATAATAGTAATGATAATGACATATTTCTCTATGTTGAATCAGGCTACTTTGGATCCCTTGATCTTGAGGTGTGGGATCTCCTTTGCAAAGATACGGGGAAACCTGAGCAACGTAACAGAAAGTTGACAATTATCAGGGTTAGGAGAGAACTCAACTCTTTATCATAACATTGCCTGATTGTCTCTTCTTTCCCAGCTATCTTCACCAGACTTCCAAGAGCAAAATGTGCACCTGGACAATATGGAAGAGACAAGAACTGTGGATTTTGTTCAAGTTTCATTCTACACCATATCCACAGTCACTCAGTCTTCAGGATGCAATCAGAATTTTCTTCCTATGCTCAACCCATTACAGATTTAACAGAGATATATTGAATGATCTTGTAAATAAAAGAAATAGGGCTTTTACCCAGGTTTCCAAGAAAACTATTTTGGGATCGAAGCAAATGAAAACCCTATACCAATCCAGCACTTCACATTGACAGCTTAGTCATAAGTTTTGAGTAAGAGTTCAAAATCATGAGGATATTTTCTCCTGTTTTCTTCTACCTGGAGATGAATTATGATCTTATGTCTCCCAAACACATGGGTATCCCTCCTGTTGAATTAGACTTTAAGACGAGCTTTCGGACATGCCTAAGTTGTTCCCTTATTCATTCTTCTTAAGAATGTTGCCAGCACACCCTCAGTCACCGCATGACCATTCAGAGTCCCTGTCAAACGAATGTGTTAGGTAGAGAAATGCAGGCGAACTGAAAAGGATCAAGTCAGGAGCTAAGCTGCTCGTGGTGCTCTCCCTGGACAGATATTGGCAGAAAGAAAATATAAACTTAACAGTGTCTTAAGGGCTACTTAGAAACACCTTAAAATAACTAAAATTTCCGGGGAACCAGCCAAGACAGATAAGAAGTTCTCCCCCCCACCCCCACATTTCGTAAGGTAAACTCTTGAGGGGAAAAACTGGTACTGCCCTTGTCACATTAAATAATCACTTCAGACACATTAACTCCAGGCTCTTTTCTCCTAACAAAGGCACATGTGGTATGTGTAAAAGAGATAAAGATGGAGTCTGGACTCCTACATGGATGGTGAAAACTCAACCTCAGAGAGTCAGGTTCACTATAGATTTATTTTGTTTCAATCAGAATATTTATTTTTGCAGGTAGGGATTTTAAGAATATTTCAAAAGATTTTATACAGTGTTTTCTATTCAACGTTCACTTTTTCAGGAGTGATTGGAAGATTAAAAACCAGCAAACATCAGGGAACAGAGAATTGGATTTTTCTGTCTTTTTGGTTCAAGACTATGATGAGCAGTTAAGTTCAGTTCCCCTGTCTTTGCATCCATTTCAGAAAAGATTTTAGCAGATGTTAGATCCCAAAGTTTACTAACATTTAAAAATATTTTTTAAAGCATTTGTATTTTTTGCATGACAAATATTCAATGTATAGATCTGATCATCAATTCATTGATGACTCCTATGATATGGTTTGAATTGGTAACACTAGAAGAAAATTTTCCTCTCTTTCTCTATCACTGCTGCTTATTTTTATGGTATTTCTAAGAGCAAGCAAATATGAGGTCAAAAATGGCCCTGAAATACATTTTTAAAATACACAGTTTTAGCGTAATTGTGAGTGCTACCGCTGACTGCAGCAAATATTTGGGACCTGTACCCCCACAAAGATGTCCTCAAAAACAGGAAGCATAATTCACATCACAGATTACTCAGCTCCTGTTAGACTAAATTCAATCTTCCTTTCAAAGAAATATACAGAACAATTTGTTCTAATGCACTGTACAATCAAGAACAAATAGGGGAGATGCTTTCAAATCATAAGCTTGTCTATCAACAGTTCAGTGTAAGGTTCTGATAGTTTTTTTTAACCATCAGCATCTTCAGTGTGTGTGTCAAGTACACTGAAACAATCATTTCTTAAAGATCAAAGAAAAAGAAAGCAAGGGATAGGTAGAAGGGGAAACAAAGAGGAAGACAGGTGGGAAGCGAAGATCAGAAAAGAAAGGAAGGAAAGGGGGTGAGAAGAGAAAGGACAGGAGGAAATATAATTTGTGTATCTCTTCCTGGGTCTCAGACTGTGGCTGGAGATATAGCCACTGGTAGGGAGTGAATGATCTATGTTTGAAGGAGGGGGGATGGATTCACACACAGAGAAATCTGTCAGCACTGACTAGGCCAGTGTTACAGAAGAACTAACCTCTTTCTGAGGTTGCTCCCCAAGATGAAACTAATAAGAGTTCTGAGTTAGGAACCCGTGAAGGACTGGCTGGTGCACACAATGCAAACATGTGCAGTGGGATGAGGGCAAGAACTGGAAAAGCGCTTTTGTTTCTGGTGCCCATCAGGAGACCTGTGAGACACTTAGTGACAAGTGTATTCCCCATGCCAAGAGGAGGGGAAAGCCTGTGCCAACTCCACCCACAAGTCAGCTCAAGCACATGTGGTTCATATCTTGCTCTATGTGGCTGTGACACCATAGCGCTTAAGCCTGCACTTGCTATTAGTTAACAAAAGCGCTTTCTCAATACACTGAGCCTAAGGGAGGTAAGGGTGTCAACATGTCTATTATTTCCTGAGGAAGGAGTGCATACCAAATTATATTATATAAAATATATATACACACATATGAACATGCATATGTATGTACATAATTTATATATATACCAGTTATACATAGAGACATGTGTTTATATATGTATACATGTATATACAGACTATATCTTATGACTATTATATAAAATGGCAGTGCTTTAAGGCAGTATAACATAAGGCAATATATACATATAAGGCATACGGAGACACACATTTGCATTTGTGTCTAGACTTAATTACAGAACTGTTATTTATAATATAATAAATATATAGCATAACATATATTCTGTAATATATATTTAGATTTTTATATATTGTACACTTATATGTACTTATTATATTCATATATAATACTATATATGATCATATTTTATCATAATTATGTTAAAAAATCTATGTTTCAGATTACATAACAGATATTAAGCATCTGCATAGCTTATAGGGGTAGTAACACTTAGAGCCAAATATAACTGCATTATTCAAAATGGCTTCCTTGAATATAAATCTACTCCCCAGTAAGAGCATCCATTCCACTAACATTTTCTGAAGACTTTGCTATCAAGAAAGAATTGAGATTGAGAGCCAAGACAATATGGATCTTTGGTTCAAATGAGTCTTTGTCTCATGAAGAAAAAGCATGTCAATAGTTCACTAAATACAAACCAGTATAAAGTAAGTGCCCATGAAAAGCTAGGTGCTAAAAGGCCTGAATGAAGGAGGAACTGTTACCACCTGGTTGCCTGGTCTGAGGGTGATGAGACTGAGGTCTGAGGATACTTTTGAGCTCATTTCATCAGCTGGAGAAGTAAGAGTTCCACAAGCCACAGAGACATCTGTACCAGGTTATGATAGGGAGGCTATGGCACACTTACGGATGGTAGGCAGATTCACTTTCCTGGAAAGAATGCAGCAGGGAAGCCATGACAAGGACAACAGGAATAACCGGGTGACCTATTTGTAGGTACCATGCCGAGTCCAAATGAGGAGATGAAATCATGGTAATGTGGGGGACAAGGCAATTAAACAAAGTATTGAAAGACAAACATAACTTTTGTAGTCAGAAGTAAGATGGAAAAAATTCCAGGATAAGATGTTGGTATTGGCAAAGGGGCAAAGATAAGAATATATGTCATGGATTTAAGGAATAACTGGTATAATTAGGATAAGAAGTTTTTGTCCTTTCCTGGCATATCTAAGAAACTCAAATAAATGTTTGAAAAATGAATAAGTCATTGATAATATGGAAGAGAGAAAAATGTTTTGATATCATGGATTGGGATCAAATTTTGAATCCTAGATTAAGAAACAAAGGTTCAATCCAATAGCCAATGGACAGGTGTGAAAGGATTTAAAAGGAAAGACAGAATCAACACTCATTTGGAAAATGTGTATGCTACTGAGATAAAGAAAGAACTGGTTATTCCTGGACCACAGACTGAACTTAGCAAAGATTCAGGCAACAGTTGGAATTAAATGGACAAATATATGAAGAGATATAAGAAAGGCAACCTGTTATGCTGTTTTGATAGACATATTGACCCGTACAGGACTCTGAAGATCAATAAATAAAATCCACAAGATCTCCAGGACTACTTATGATCATTGTGTGGGCCTTTTTGTTTGTCAAGTAGGTTAATATTTTGTACAAGACATTGCACTTAGTAAACAAAAGGCAGCACACATAATTTACTAAGAAAAGTCACTAAGATACACTTATAAACACTGATCACCACTTGTCAACAGGGGAACATAAGTCAAACTATCATGAAGTATCTCTTCACACTTGCGAGAATAGAACACACACTGCGAAGGACAAGAAACAACAAATGTCAGTGAGGATGTAGAGGGAGGGAACCCTTGAACTTTGTTGGTGGGAAAGCCTTCTAGTCCAAACCAAATGGAAAACAGTGTGAAGCTTAGTTTAAGTTTTAATAATCGGTCTAGCAACCCAAATACCCCAAAATAGACAAATAGTACAAAAAGCTATGGTATATGAACATGATGAAATACTATTCATCAATCAAAAAAGACAAACATGTCATTTGAGATAATATAGATGAAGTTAGAAGAAATCATGTTGGCAGAAATAAGTCAGAAAGAAAAAGAGCAATACTGGATGTTCTCACTTTTATGAGGGATAAAGGAAAAACAAACAAATGGACAAGAAATACTTAAAACTAACTTCAGCAAAACTGAAGCATGGAGCATGGCAAGGGGGCAGGGAGTGGGAATGGGAGGGGCACAAAAGACTAAGACAATGTTTCATGGGTGATATAAGGTGGTGGGAGAACCACGGGATAGACAATGATGCAAAATAAAACAAAAAAAATTTTTTAAATAATTTTAAAATAAAAAATAATAGATCTAACAGATCCAGCAAGCCCACTCACATCTCTACCCAAAATATGCAAAAACACTCATTTAAAGGGAGAGGTGAATTTTTTTGTTTATTGTCACACTACTTACAACAGCCAGGTTACAGAACAACTCAAGTGCCCAAAGCAGAGGAGCAGATAGAGAGGATGTGATCCAAAACCAGGATGGAATATTACTCAGCTCCAAAAAATGATGCAATCCCGTCATTTGTGAGAACATGAATTGAACAGGAATGGGGGTTATGTAAAGTGAAATAATTCAGAAGGAAAAAGACAACTCTCAGATGATTTCACTCACCTATAAAATACAGGGAAACAAAACAAAGGCAGAGGGAAAAAACAAGTCAAAACAGACTTCAGAAACATGACTATAGAATTGAAACTACCAGAGGGAGAGGATGGAGGCTAAGGAGAAGATGGGAAGGGGGTCCTGTGGAATTTGGTAGAGGATTATGTATTCTTTCGTGGTAGTATAATGTACATCTGAAGAGGTGGTGCCCTACACCCCAAATTATATGCAATGTTGCAAACTACTGTTGCCTCAATACAAAAAAGTATAACATTAAAAAAATAGAATGTAAGGAGGATGGGAGTAGGTAAAATAGAACCTACAGGACAATTGTAGGGTAGAGGATAGAATTAGACTTTCAGGAGTGAACTAAATATAGTATATACACACGCTGATTTTCCATGCTACATACCTGAAATGTATATGAGGTCATAACGCAATATCACTTCAATTAAAAAAAAAGATACCGAACACTTAAAATAAATTAAGAAAAGTCGTTAAGAAAAGGGGCACAAAGACTGTGCTTCTTTTGTGCAACTTCACTCCATTAAGAAAATCAAGACTATTATGTAGCTATGAATAATCATGCGATGGAGACCCAGACATGCCACAATCAGAAATATAACTTTCCAGCTGTGAGTACAGTGTATGTATGCTAATCATATTCTTCTTCTTTTTTTTTTTTTCAGTTGTTCAGGGCAGTCTCATTGTCCTTCTAAATATAATTGTCAAGCCATTTCATTTGGAACATCTGAACACAGCTAGGAGATTTGCTTGGAGCAGAATGAAATTTAAATCTCCCTCTGGAGCCTGCTGGGCAGTGGAGAGAAGCCCACCGAAACATGAAGAACCCAAACCCATCTCAGGGACTCTGCCCTCTAAGGACAGCAGACCAGATCCAACCTTGCTACATAACATTAAATGTTTCCTCAATTATAAAGCAGTCCGCCCTGCTTCTCAGGAGCGGCTGGGAATCAAAAGAGCCCCATGTTCTCAGAGCTTTGAAATGACAACTTGAAAAGGAAAGGGAAAAAGCCAGTTATTGCCTTTTTCCCAGATTGAAAATTAAGTTCAAGAGAGCAAACCTTTTGCAAAAGTCACAGCGCTGTCACACACTTTGGGGTCCTTGTGCAACCTCCCCCAGGGCCCATCAGGGCAATGAGGACAATACGGAGACTCGTGTGGTCACATAATTGATCCACTTTCATCCACATAAAGGGATGAGAAAGTCTCAAATTATTAACAGTCCAGTGCTTTTACAGCTCCCACCTACCATGCACTTATTGCTTTCAGATATCCCCTAATTGAATTACTGAGAGCAGACCAAATGACCTTAGTTGTCCAAGCACTATTTATCACATTTTATTTTACATGAATGACATTATTAAAAGAAAATATTCTCTTAATCCATTTCCGTTTGATAGTAATTATATCCAGGTGTCCTCATTTTCCTATGACTTCTCTTTTCAAAAAAAAAAAAAAAAAAACAAACCACAACTATTAGCGTTCAACATAGTCAATGATCTTGTTTGGATGACTCTGTTCCCCCTACGGTGACCTTGAGGCAAAAATTATAGAAGCATCAATTGGCAAGTTTGCCAGCATTCAGTAAGTATGCAAAGGGTAAGAGCTCTTCATTTCCCAGCACAGGCATTTATCACGGAAAGACACATAAAAAGAAAGGGCAAATTCCAATGACATGCATCCAATAAATTGGCGACTCTTGTCACAGGAAATGCCAATTCAGCAGTTTTTAATCACATCGCATAACATGGCTACATTACTTATTTTTTAATCCTTGATCCTAGGGCTCTCATTAATGGTGCCTCTATTTCCTCCTTTGTATAAAGAACATCCTAAATGTTGGCTGCTGTGAGATCATCTCTCAAAGTCAGCTGAATTTCATCTTGGTGATCAGTAACACACCCCTCTATCAAGATATCCAGTCAAGAATCACAGATTCCAAAAGGCTGCCGAGTTCTCAGTAGAGGATATTTAAACTAAACTAAACGAAAGGAGCAAACTTTAGTATACAAATTTTTTATAGGTACCCAAACCCTAGCACTTCTCTTAGTAGCTTACATGTTCTTTCACCCCCTGTAAGATTGGTCAATGGAGTTCAAATTCTCTTGCCTTGTTTGTGAAACAGATCCTGGGTAGGTAGGTAAGGAGAGACCCACAGAGAATGAATGTGGCAAAAGAAAATTACAGAAAAATGGAAATCTGCAGGCTCTCTGTTGGTGAGTGGGAGACCTGCAAGAGACCCCTCAAAAAGTGCTTGATAAAAGAGCAGTTGGGGGGGTGATGACCTTGTATTTTGGGCTGTGTTAATTTCTAGTATGCTTCCCACCCTTCCAGATGCCTACATGTTAATCCTTAGCAAATTACCTTTCCAGGTGTGTATTCAATAGTCAGAGGTTCTTTAGTGAACTATATGTAGTAGAAAAGGTCCTAGACATGAGTGTTTTGGGGTACCAGTTCTGGTGCCCCCTTAGTCTCTAAAGGGATCTTTCTGCTTATTATCACTAAATAAATGCTTTAACACTCATTCCTTGAGGTCTGTGTCCTTGATTTTCACAATATGAGACATGAACTCTCCAACACCAGGCAACAATGGGAGTTCACTTCAAACTGAAACTCAAAACGAATCATCATCCCTAAATATATTTATTTAAGAATCAGAAGTGCAGTTCAGTACAGATCACATCAGTGTCGACTGTGACCACACTAAATGATGTTCTGTATTACATGTGCCTGAAATAAGTACCAGAAAAAGGAACCCTAGGGTTGGGGTTAAGGTCTTTAAGTGCTCTGATTCTTACCAATCCCATAATCTCAAACTCCTGAGCTCCAAGGTCCTCATTCATAAAACTTTTTGACGTCATGTGACCCTGTAGGTCGATGTTGCTAAATGTAAACACATTGATGGCAGCATACGGGCAACGAAGGAAGGCCTTTCCTTCCCCTTCTCCAGAAACAAAAGAAATGAAGGTAAAAACAAACATAAGATGGAACGAAGAAGACACATCAAGCTTTAGTTTTAACCAAGATGGGCTGAATTCTTCATCTGTGCAGTCCTAGCCCCCCATGTACAGTGAGGACATTTACTGGCTATAAGAAACACTCCAGGGTTAACCTATGCTCAGGTGGCTCCGAGGAGGCCCTGAATCCAGTTAAAAACAACATTTCTTTCTAAGAATAAAAGAAAAAGTCATATGCTTCTGAGTCTCTTCACGGTTTATCTCCAGTGACTGCAGCACACACATTAGAATTTGAGTAGTTAGTATTTCTGATAAAGGACTGATCCGTGTCATCAGGCAGAATATTTCCTCCACTGAAAGGAGTTTTCTTTGAGATCATCTTCCAAATAATTGCTATTTGTGGAAGTATGTCATCTCTGCAAAAGGTTCCTGAGAAGAAACACTTTCAGGTATTTTTGAAGCATGGTTTGTCTATTTGCTATATGAACAAGCGAAAAAGAAGGTTTCCCAATTTTGTTTTCTTGAGTAAGATGCACCTGTGATATTTTTGATCCTAAGGTACAAGCCATGAGTTTCTTCTATCGATTTTTACATCCAATTTTGAGTTTGCTGACCATGTGTTATGAAGTCAGCCCTCACCAAGTTCCACCGAGAATGTCAATCAGTCTTCCAAGATGCCTCTACTCCCTTCACTCAGCCCCTGAGGCAGTGCCCTGGCAGATCTCCATGCCCACAGGCAATGGTGGTTTCCAAACTAGACCCGCTAACAAAGTTAATGTCTCCAGCCCACTCGATGCTATTTCAGGCCCAACTCAAATGTTACCCACCCCTAAAAACAAAATTCTACTATTTTCACTGATGTTTCACATTCTTTTCAGAGAATAAAGTTGTACTTTGACTCAGTGCATACACTCCTGGGAGAGGAAACACAGGCCCTAAAATCTATATAACTGATTAATCTGACATAATTGATTAATAGCAAATCCCTGAGTCCTAGGGATGGTCTTTGATGGGGAGACTGACTGGCAGATGTAATGGAGATATATAGTAAAAGGAGATGGGAGACACCCACTATTGTCTTTGTGCTTCATTATCATCTGTAACATTAACTATGTCCCTCTCATGACTTGTTGAGCTAAATGATCACCATAACTAGTAGCATATTTTCAAGTCTTTTGATGATAACAAATGATATCAGTGAAAATGCTGGTAAGGACACCCAAAACTTCCCCATAAAAGCAATGAAAACATTGGCAAAATTATTCAGATTTGTTCAACTCTGAATATTAACAAAAGGTTGCACCAATATTGTTTCTTTTTTCTTTTAGTGCCCAAGCCTCATTAATAAGAACTAGCTACATGGTATCTTAACTGCCCAGTTCCCACATAACCCTAACATTTGCAGCACTCTTAAAAACCAATAGTCATAGTCACTGTGAAAACTAGGAGTCTGAAAGCAACTGGAAGAGGCAGATGGGGTGGAGCATCTTTATTTCAAGAAAACAGGTCATTATTTGAGCTTTCTAGTGGCTGCCTGGAAGGCGTCACTTGCAAGGCTCTCTTTATATGACCTGACTCAAAGCTCATGCAATATGAAAAGCCCCTTTCCCAGGGGCTGTGTGTGCCCCCTCCAAAAAACAGCAGCAGCAATTGTTTAATATTGAAATTACCTAAGGCAGTAGGGAGCAATTTAGATAACAGGCTGAAGAAAAAAAAAAAAAACATTTTAAAAGGAAAAGATAGAAAATCAGATGTCCATAAGAATCCTGAAAAACCCCAACATGTTCCTGATAAAATAGAAGTTCATGTGCACACCCAGCACTATGCAAATATCCAAGATAGTATGCATGACTGAGAAGATTTCAGAAAGTCTATGCTCCTTCTAACTTGCGGCTCTCTGCAAGCAAATAATGAAGACAAAGAAGCAGCAGCTTATCTGAACAGCTTCCTACAGGTACACAGAGTCCTTGTCAGGGATTCAGGACTTAGAAATTCCAGGCATTTAAGGAAATCTCTAATCATCAACTGACTCATTAAGCTAGCCAAGCACAGATTTCAGGGGTCACACACACAAAAAGACTACATAATTTACATTAACTTGTTTATAAAGGTCATTAAATAATAAGCAATAACGATGACAAACTACAAGAAAGGAGAGAGAATATGATTTCTAGAGCTGACACATATTAGCTAAATAATTTACTGACTAAAATATTGCATTACAGTAAAAAAGCATGAGATGTGCAAAAATAAGCAAGATAAGATGGTGCCTGAGAGCAAAAGCAGACAACAGAAACTTTCCCTGAGGTTGACCAAATGCTGGGATGAAGAACAGGGACTTTCAGTTAGCTATTTTAAATAAGGTCAAAGAACTAAAGAAAATCTTTCTAAATTAAAAATAAAAAGGAAATGTAAAAATGATGTTTCACTAAATAGAAAATGTCAGTAAATATATAGAGAGAAATTATAAAAAGAAACCACATAGAAATTCTAGAGACTGAAAGTACAAAAAAAAAAATTAAATGAAAAATTCTCTCCAAGAGCTCAAAAGCAGATTTGAAAAGGCAGAATTAAAATTCAGTGAGCTCTAAGATAAGTCAATTGAGATTATCTAGTCAAGGGAACAGAAAGAAAAAATAAAGGAACATGAACAAAGTTGAGGAGCATCAAGAACAACAACTTGTGCATAATGTGAGTCCCAAAGACAGAGAAAGAAGGAGAAAAAAGGAGTAAAAGAACATTTGACAGACTAATGGCTGAAACTTCCCAAATCTAAAGACAACCACTATAAAGTTCAAACAAGATAAACTCTAGTAGATCTACAGCTGGAAGCATCACAATCAAATGAAAGCCAGAGTGTAAACGGAGAGGTGACTCACCATATTAAATGGGTAAAAGGACCTTCTGTAAGACCAACAGTTTATTTCTCATCAGGAACCATGGACACCAGAAACCATGACCAGACGTGACCAAATACAAGACAAATTAAAAAAAAAAAAAAAGATACTCCATCAACCAAAGATACTCCATCCAGAGAGCAAATTGGCAGGTATAAATTTTCTCATCAATATTTACTTAACATAAACTTCAATTAAGAGGAAGAGATTGGAAAAATAGATAAGGCAAAAAATGTGTAGGATTCTAGATTTGTCTACGAAACACATGCTTTCAAAGACATATATAGGTTGGAAGAAAAAAAAAAAACATATGCCGTGAAAATAGTAACCAAGAAGGAACTGCAGTGGTTATAAAAAATACTAAGCAAAGTAAACTTAAAGAAGAAAAAACTGTTACTTGAAACAACAATATTTTAAAAGGATGGATGCTGCAGAAAGAGAAAGTATGAACATATAGGCAACTAACAACTGAGCAAATGTAGCAAAACTAATAGAACTGAAGATAGAGAGAATTAAAGAAATATAGATGGAAGTTTCAACAACCTACTTTATTTAAGTAACATATAAAACAAAGAGCAGATGATTAAAAAGGTAATGAAGATCCTGAACATGATAAGCCATCAAGGCCTAACAGAACCTCACAGAACACTCTATTCAACAGCAGAGGAATAGCCATTCTCAGGTGCCCATGGAACATTCTCCGGAATATATGGTGTGAGTGCATAAGACAAGTCTCGATGATTTTACTGAAATGGAATGAATTAAAAATAAGTGACCAAGAAATCTTTCAAATCCATTATTTTATTTAGTTTTCAAAAGTAGCCTATGAATTATGACTAGGTGTCAGAAAGTTAGACATGATGATTACACACAGATTGGAGATGAGAAATGGAGGCTCATTCAGTCATTTTGGGAGGAAAGATGGAGGCCAGGTCATGAGGCTTGAGGAGCCTGAGACCTGGGGCCATGAGGAGCCTCAGGTTCGGGCTTTGACCTGGCCTGGCAATTCATGGTTCTTAGTGAGCACAAGTGGAGTGTGCCTGCTGAAAGCGAAAGAGGCTGGAAATTTAAACTCCATGTTGGACTTTGCCTTGCTGAGTTTGATTTGAGCATGTCTGGAAGAGGCCATGTCAGCCAAGCCTGAGAAGAAAATAAACTGTGCTGGTTCAGGTACTATGGAGGTTCTTTCTACTACCTGGAGGAGGACAAGGAGAAGACAGCACGGAAGAGTTGGAGCACACCAAAGGAAGATGTCTTCAAACACATGTAGATGAACTCTGAAAGATTGGACAAGTGGTGAGGTTAACAAGACTAAAGAGACTGAGGGTTTTGGACAATCTGGGGGAAGGACTTGGGACAATGTTGAGAAAGGATTTGGACAATATTGGAGTAATCAGAGGTTTTTTGGTATGTCTCTTTTTGTAGAATTCACTTTGTTTAGTAATACATTAGTCTGCACTGTAAAAAAAAAAAACAAAAGAAACAGAGGCTCAATTTAAGATCCTTAATTACATTTAAGGTATCAGTTCAAATGATGCCTCATTAAATATGCTTTCCACTCAATCCATACAAGTCCCCATCCCAATAGTCTGACAGTATACTAGTCTCTTTTCTGTCAGCTCTGTGCAATGTGAAATGACATCTTTCTGAGACTGAAGATGGACAAATAGATGATAAAAGTACTGTGAACAACTTGCCCTTGTCTGCCTGATACTTTCTTGGGGTAAATACCAATAGTCCTAACACCGGGAATCCTCTCAGTCTTGAAAAACCAGGGTGATTGGTCACATTAAGGAATGAACAGCTTACAGGTGTTTCCTCACTGATGTCACACAACCAGGTGTGCTCTCTATAAATAAGAGACATTGCCCAGGACACAGGAGAGCTACAGCCAGCCCCTTCTCTCTCACACTGATGCCCACCTTGATTTAATGCTTCCATTCTCCTTCCCTGCTATCAACACAAATAGCATGAACTACTCCCAACATGACAGATCTCAATGAACTAAGAGAACAAGTTTTTTGAGGTCATTATTCCCATTTTCCAGATATGAAGAAAATGAGTATTAGACAATACCTTGTCTAAGTCCTCAAATTTCATCTATATTATCCCACAAACGTGTGCTATAATTTTTCAAGCCCATCATCCTTGTGGAGAAATAATTCTACATCCACACAATGTAAAACAGAAAAAAAAATGGGGCTTTGCAACATTCATTGTCCAGATTATTACTCCATCCCTCCAAAATTGTTTATCATTTCAGTCTAATAAACTGTCTTTTCCTGCCGGTATAAAAGGTAACTTCCACAATGAATAAATGGAAGCCATGCTCCCCCTCAACAATGAATAGAGTTAAATGAACAAAGTTATGTGAGGATATAGTAGTTGAAATAATAACATCTAAATTTATCAAACACCAAGAAATTTTTAGCCTATAATCATGTAAGTTGCCAAAAATGCTTTTCCATTTTTAATTTGTAGAAGAGTGTGTAGAAAATGACTTGTATTCTTGTTGTTGTTTCTTTTTTTTTTTCATTTCATTTTCTTGTTCATAACCAGCATGACTCTGCAACCTCTCATTTTATCATCCAGTTCTTTTTAAAAAGAATCCTCAGGTGTACATGCATGGTATTTAAACTAAACTCCCTAAAGCTGAATATGATTTATCTTCAAACAGCAGAGAAGAGGGAGGAGAGCAGAAATCTTCAAATATATATAAATTCATAGCCAGTTTCTATTGCCCTCCTGCCCTTGTCAACTCGTTTAGAACACAATTTTCCAAATGCCACTGCTTTCTAGGGTGGGGGGGAGAGCAGGAGAGCTCTTTCATTTCATTAGATTTGTGTCAGCTCCACTCTGAGTTTCTAGCTATGGGGATTCTTGGAAAAATATGCCAAGCTCCCTTTGGGCCACCGCAACACTGGCACCAGGAAACAGCCAAAGTAAATAAAGTGGCTCACGTTGTGTTCTAGGCACAAGATGGCCAAGAGCTAGCAGGAGAAAGCAGATGAGGTGCCCAGATCCTGCCTCTAAATGGCAAGCTACCGCTTCCTCAACATTCAGATGGTTTTGCTCAACTGTTACATAAACACCCCTGAATCATTTATATGCAAAGAATAGTAGGAATAAGACATGAACTTGGCAAAAAGAAGATGATGGTTACCAGAGGGAATGGGGGAGAGGGAAGAGGGGTGGGGGATGGGGGAAGATCAGGGAGGGGCATGGGTGGTATGGTGGAGGGAAAAATAAAAGAAAAAAAAATCACTGGGCTGGAAAGAGAAACACCAAAAATAAATGCACAATTTAAAATCACTTTTTAAAAATATTCAGAACTGCAGCCTGGGCCAACTTGCACACTTGGATGTAAATTCTCCCCTCATCTCTGTGGAGGCAACTTTATCCCCAAGTCAGGAGGGTGGGACACATATCTGACCGTGACATTGACCAGTGCGCCATTTAATTCTCTTATCAGCTAAACACCTGCCAGGCAGTCAGTGCCTTCCCAGCACACAGACATGAGCCTGTTCCATATTATCAGATGGTGGGGCTTGCTGTACCATTTCCTCACTTTTAAGAGCGTTTTGTGTTTTGCCAGTCAGGAGCGCACTTTGCAAGTCCCTGGCAAGCACAAGTGTACTTTCTTCTTGGCTGAAACACTGGCGGAAGCCAGATGAAAGAAACGGCTCCCAGGGAAAGCTTTGGATTTCATCAACTCGTCGATGCAGCCGTCCTACGCCTCCCCCGTCAGGTTTTTAAGGGATTGTGTTTCCTTAAGTGAAGAAGCAAAAGTGCAGGAGAGAGTAAGGGGAGGAAAGAAGCGAAGGGTCACCTCATGTGAGAAGTATTTTCCCATCCTTCCCTCTGCCCTCTGCCCTCAGCTACACTGGCATCTGCATCTCAGATCATAGCCTGAGGGGGTGGGCCAGAAGTTCTCCAGGCTCCCCTGCAGGCTCCCAAGTTGCTCCAATCTCCTGGTCTAGGAAGCTCCTGGTTCAGGTAAAGAGGCATTCGCTGTCTTGGCTCTGCACCCCACCCACTAAGAGGGGGCCTCATCCTTCCCCCCAGGATGACCTATAGTGAGCACACAGGTGCCTGAGTCTAACATCTACACACAGAGTAGAGGTCACGTGACCAGGGTGCACCAAAGGGAAGATGGCAAAGAGGTAAGTAACCCTGTGGCAGAATCAAGAAGACTGGAAAAGGCCACTGCTGGGGCTGAGTCCTGAGAAATAGACAGGAAGGAAGTCACAGATTAACCTGGCAGGGAGGAGGTTCCAGGCTGGGCATGAGGCCTGGGGCCGAGATTTACATGTTATTTGTGATTTGTCTGCAAATTTTCAGGGCGCAACTGGGAACAGCAGGTCATTAAG
Source organism: Uropsilus gracilis (assembly GCA_004024945.1). NCBI lineage: Eukaryota > Metazoa > Chordata > Mammalia > Eulipotyphla > Talpidae > Uropsilus > Uropsilus gracilis. Next base: position 21,055 of record PVHY01009201.1, on the reverse strand, counting down.
ACTGGACTGGGAGACAGTGTCCAGCGAACCAGTGGCTTTTTAAAAATATCATTTTTGTAAGCCACAGACATTGAAGTATTTCAACCCTCAGAGAAAGAGACTTTCCGTGTTTTCAATAGTTTAAAGTGGGAACTTATTCAAGGACCGGATCTTATTTGTGCAAGGCTAGAAACTGGGTGTCAGACAGAGGAAGAGTCTTCATCACCCCTGTGCAAGATCATGGGAGCCCCTAGGAGGGCAGGGCTACCAGGGCTGGAGTAAGGTTGCTGGCAAGGCAGAATGCAAAGGGCATTACAGAATGGGTGGGCGGGAGAAAATGAGTGACTGGAGATAGACATCAAACCCTAAGCTACCTGAGTGCACAGCTCCAAGAAGAGTCAGAGATTAATCTTAAATTATGTGAGCTCTAAATTGATAGGAGTAGACATAATCCTTAAGAGTAGAGGAGATTTCCCATGAAGAACTTGTTAAAAGAGAGAAGATGTAGCTGGAAATCATCTGGAATAAAACAGCAATTAGGGAGAGAGTCAGGGAGAAGATAATTCTGCAAGTGGATGAGAAGACAATGCAGAGACTCGCATTAAAGACAGCAAGACTCCAAGGTCCTGGAGGCTCAGCAGTATGGATTTTCATAGAAAAGCTATAAAACAGTATTAATGCCTCATTACCGTAAAGTCAATACTGTATAGAATAATGGCTAATAGCGTTGGCAAGGAGGAAGTCTTTGAAGACTTTTCTGTAGTAAAGAGTACATATTAGTTAATAAATAGAATCGATAGGTGGGTGGGTAACATGGGTGGGTGGATGGATAGGTGGGTGGATAGATGGGTGGGTGGATGGATGGGTGGATGGGTTGGTGGGTGGATGGGTGGGTGGGTGGGTGGATAGATACAAGTTTTCAGAAATTCTATTACCTTGAGATGTAAAGAGTGAGATTTCATTTGTTGAATGAAGTTTGAGTTTCTATAGGGTCCAAATCTCCAGACTTATAAACCCTTATTCATTGTTGGTGACACAAGTCATTCTGGGTCAAGTACTTTCTTAGTGACTTCCTCTCGATACTCCTTGCCATGCACATTAGCAGTGACGGATGAGCCAAGCGGAATCCTAGGACATGCTCTTTCTATCACATGTCACATATAGGGGCCCCTTCCGGATTTACCTCCATATTCTGTTGGTAGATTGTATGTGGAAGTATGGAGGACTGGATAACAGGTGGCCAGTTATATACCAGCATCTTCCTTACCCAATCCAGTTCTTAGAGTTAATGTCTTCAAAATATTTCTGGGGCTCCATTTCCTAACCAATGAATCCTAGTGAGATGAATGAAATTCTACATTTTCTTACACTTTAACGTTTTTCTAGCCTTCATTCTGTAATGTCTTTGGAGCATCCTCTGTAAGTAGACAACAACAATTTTAGTCACTAATTCATCCCTTTGAGACTAAAAGTTTTATTTTTAAGCAAACAGAACTGTGTGTTGTTTGTTCCTGAACCAAGCAGTGATTTATTTTGCTTTCTGCAGTTGCTCCTCATTTCTGCTTTTCCTGTTGTGTTTGTACATATGCCTTCACTTTATAATCCTGCCTTTCTCTCTGGAAGTCTAAGAAACACCGGGCCCTGCCAACACGTACACCCATGCTGACTGATCCCTGGAATGGGACTGAAATCCGCTCCTCCATATTTTGACTCACTACGGGGAAGAAGCACACTGCCAACTTTACAGCTTCCAGTGTGAGGAGAGTGACAGGAAAGCAAGATGAAAGAATAAGAAAAGAATGAGAAGAGGTTCTGATGACAAGAGTGGCTTGCAGCACAGTGAGAGGAAAAACACAAACAAATGACCCAGCTGATTTCACTGTAAACATGTACAGCTCATCCACATACTACCAGGTTTTACATCTACTAATGTCTTGCCTGGTGTATGCAGATAATGCACCATATGGACAGAGGCGAGGTTTGCCTTAATCCTTAGCATAATGTACAGCCTGAACTATCAAAGTTCCATCACTGACACTAACAATAAAAGGAAATGGCATGGTGTTCCAAAACAATGGTTCGCTTTCATTATGAACACAGCCAAGGCAGGGATCCTGTTGATGCAATATACTGTCTCACGGCTCACCAGGCAGTGACTAAATGGTTAAGCCAGCCATCTTCTTTTACTGGCATCATCTATTGAAGTCCTTTATGGTCACCAAAATATCCTGAGTTTCCAAGGTTTGTTGATATAGAATGGCTTTCAAAGATATTTAACAAGATTAAACTGCAGCAAGCCAGCCATGTTGTTGTACTCAGAAACCAAGTTATATTAGCAATATTCTAGAACCTGTTCAAGTCAGTTGTCTACCAGTTAACAGTCTTGAGTTAAAAGAGTTCTTCACTGGGTGCAAAGCAATGGGACAGCCCATTCGCATTTCCACTTACCTGACCTCTAATCTACACAGATTTCTAGATATAACTACATTGGGCTTACCAAGGGGACATGCTAACTGGGCTGCAAAGACATTCAGTGTCCCTGAGCTTTATTTCAAGGAGATTTTATGCACCCCCACAGCACTGATTCTGACAACCTATCATTTCTGAAAATGTTTAAGAAATATGTGACATCTCTACTAAAGTAAATTGAAATTAATTGGCTTTTGGAGAAGTTTGCAATGTTATCTGGAGATATCTAGAGAAAATCTTGAGTTGATGTTTAGGAAAAATGACATGCAACCAATGTGTATGGAAGCTAATTGTATTTTAGGAATTCTACAACTTGTCTGGGACATGAGCTGATAATTGCGAAACATTACAGACTCGGACTGAAAACCAGTCCCTACTGATTACAGAATCTTCCAAATTAATGAGCAGGAGTAAGGACAGTGGCAGAGAAAAAGAAAAATGGAATAAGTAGCTATTATTTTTTCCACACAAACAACATCATTTACTCTTTGGGCTGTCTTGCTTACCTCACTAAATGTCAAGTTACTGGACAAAGTCAGTGACTTATGTTATCAAGCTTTGGAGAATGAAATTTACAGCATTCATAGCTATCATTTCAAGATAAAATACACTTTTTAGTATGATGCCCTCTGACCTAAACAGGGCCATGACCTTCTAAACTTTTATTTTTAGAAATACAGACCACAGATAAATGGCACCCAGGCGCAAAACACAAAAAGAGGTCCATTGTTTCTGCTAGAGTTAAATCACTTGAGTGATCTGAGTTCTCTAGAGCTATTGTCTGGGTTTTCCCTTGGAGCAAAAGGGACCTGCCTGAAACCTTGCACCACCTCCCAGCACATTTGATCACCACCAGGACCTTTAGTTCCTCATCTGACATTAGCAACAGCCCATCTCAAATGCATTTCTACTCTTGTATTCAGAAGACTTATATCTTGACTTTACATGTAAGAGTAGTGAAAAACATCGATTTCTAGTTACAACGTTGATTGGCACTTCCAAAAAATGTAGAATCTAATAAAATAAATTTCATACATATCCCAATGCTAATAGGTAGCCCTGAACAAAAGTCATTTGGAGAGGACTTTCCATTTCTGAAGGGATAGATGGAAAATGAAACTTTCTATTTACCTTTGGAAGCCCCCAAAATGACTGAATAAAATCATTTTAAAAACAGAGCTTTTAAAAACCATCTCAGAACTAGTAAGAGAAAAAAAGAAAATGCAAGGTGAGTAGAATCTCTAAAATGAAGTAAAGCCAGACCTCTAAGAAGGAAGCCTCCACAGTTCTGAGGATACTGACCAACTCTCATGACCTTGACTGTATCTGGGTGGCTTGTCAGGGCAGATAAGATATCACACAGATCCTTATTGAGAACATGGGATGTCTGACCCATATTCATGTATTCTGTATTGAAAGACCTTGAGCTTAGAAAATAATTCCAAACCTGAAGCTAGATTGGTAGTTCAACATCAAACCAGAGCTCTAACAGTTTTCACAGAACACTGAAAGAGAAACAAAGAAATCACCATTAAAAAAATCACCACACCAAATAATAGCATGAAGAAAGAGAGGTAGTATAACTATTGACAAGGCTATTTCAGATGTTGAGTATAAATATTCATACTATCAAAAATTCCAAACAAAATAAAACCAAAAATAACATTTTAAAAGAAATAATTTTCAAGTAATACATTTAATTTATTGCATTTCTAACATAAAACTTAATAAGCTCAATTAATAGCATATTCAATACAGCTGAAGAGAGAATTAATGAACCTGAAGATGTTGTCTGAAGTAATCAACTCAGAGAGAAAAATATTAAAAAAAAAGAAAAAAGTTGAGAAGAGAGAGTATAAACTGAGAAAGTTTGAGGTACATCAGAAGGAGCTCATGAAGTTGCAAGAAGAAAATATTTGAAAAAGATAATATTTTCAACAATTTTTTAGACACTAACCTCATATGCAAAAAGTTCAATGACTTCTAGACAGACTAAATAAAAGCAAATCTACTCCTAGACATACTAAATATGAACGCATATAATACAGAAAAATTTTAAAACAAGTATTCTTAAAAACCAGAATATATAAATATTACTCATAATTACAGGAACAACTGCACTGATGATTCAGATAGCACACCAACAAAGACCAGAAGAAAGCAGGCTAAGATAGAGATGAAACAGGTAAAATTTCATTACCTTAGAATTCCATGCCTGATAATTTTTTGATATACAATGCAAGGTAGAACATGTGTATGACTTAAAATTGAGCAATTTTATTCTTTAACATATACTCAAAAACGCTTCTGCACACATGCACTGAAATACTGATTCAAAAATGTCCCAAAATGACTATTTGCTACTCAAACCCAAACAGGAAACACCCCAATATAAATGAAAAATAAATTACACTTATTCCATAGTACATTTTATCGTTGTGTAAAGAAATAGTATACCAGCCATACATGCCAGCATGAGTGACACTTATACACAATACTGAGAAAATTAAAGTGAGCTACAAAATACTGTATTATTCCATTTATATGATTTTTTAAAAGCAGGCAAAATGTAGTGTGTTTGTGGAGAAAGAATGTTATTTGCAAGGTAACCCAATGGTATTAATACTACAAAACTCATTTGTCTTACCCCTGAAGGAAGTTTACTTTTTATGAGGTCATAAGACTGAGAGCACTTCTAAGGCACTGACAGTGTCTTACTTTTTTAAGCTGAATAAATGGTTCACAAGTTTTCATGTAATTATTGTCCTTAATCTCTCCCTCCACATATATAAACACATATATGTATGTGAATATACTATATGTTATATTTGATAGTACACCATACCAAAAAATCAACTTTTTCTGTACTTAGCAAAATTTGACCTAAGGTGGGTACTTAGTAAAGGTGCTGACTTCCTGACTGAAAAAAAGGAATAACTATCCTATATTCACAAAACCAGGTTTGCAGCAGTATTAGAAAAAAGTAACACTAAACAAATACTTTTGACTTAACTAAATTGAAATATAATGGTGAAATGTGTGACACTGACTATTTCTGATGATTTATCTCAGTGCTATTTCCTTGGTAGCAGTTTTCATTGCTCATCTGACGATCTATCCCTCATTCATGCAACCTAGATTACAGAAGGGAGAGAGACCCCACTCTTAGCAACCACGAAAGTCTCTGATGAGAACTACCAATCCTTACAACAAGGTTTGGTTTAAAGTAGTTAAAGAAACATGAGCCAGTAAGATACAAGAAAATGTTTACTAGAAGCTGGGAGGACCACCTTGAGGCATCTATAGAAAGCTTTAATTTTAAGTTCTGGTCAGTCCTTCTGATAAAGTGTGGACTAGTAACCTATAATCTACCTGTTACAGAACACTTAGGAATGCAAACAAAATATAATAACTATGTTTTTAGTACATGCATGATCCCAAATGAAAGGGAAATCTCCCCACCACATGTGTTAATAAGAAGTTTTTGTCTTCAAAAGTATGTAGATTATACAGATGGGAATGGAAAATCCAAATGAAAAGTAAAACAAAAAAAAATGGATTTAAAAACCAGAGCAGGAAGGGTAAGCTGGAGAAAGAGCAGAGATCAGTCATCAGTCTCTATAATCAAGACTCTGGTATTTCACAACTCATGTCAATACAAGAGATGATGTCTTTGGTTCACAAAAATGTAAAGAACTATAACTAGGACCATTTGCAAAGTTTAGGTCTTACTTGATAAAAAATGTGTTGTGTGCATCTCCTAACATCCAAGACTATAGAGATAGAATATCCAACTATCTATAAATCTAAATATCTCTATTCCCCAGAACAAGGTAATAGACACACACACACACACACACACACACACACACACACACAGAGATACTCGGTTCCAGATAAATTCCCTGAGAATATATCATCAGAAGCATGTTTTCACATTGACTTGAAGTCTGAATATTTGTTGTACTATGATACAGGCACCTATAATGTGAAATTTTAACATAATATTCTCAGCCTATAATACTCCTAAGAGTCCTGCTTCCCACCCTTACCCTAATGTTCCTCCCAGATTGCATGACTTCCAATGAAGAAAAATAGGTTCACAATCCAAAAATAATAAATAAAATTTGAGTCAAGAAAGGATAGGTCTTCAAATGGATTTCAGAGAACTATGGATATGAAAATAAAAAATAAGGACTGAAAATGACTGAAGACAAAACGAAGAATATTAAAATGTCTGAAAAATAAATGAAATTTGAGTAGTAGCACAAAGTCCAGCAGAGATGTAACCACCAGGCATTTCTAGAGCTAAAATAACTTAAATGTAAATCTCAAGAGACATGATAACAGCAACACATAACCTCAAAGATAGAACTTGGGATGATAAAGATGATGAAATTCCTAAGAAAACAATATATTGAGAAAAAAGTGTAAAGTGTGAGGTTCATGAAGAACAAGATAAAGTCTACTGTTTAATCACCGTGTTTCTAAAGAAGCTTTGTCTTTAATAGATGGGCAAAGTGGACACTATGGAAAGGCAAGGGGAGAAAGAGCAATAAGACATCTAGTGATTTTTCAAAAGATATAACCTTGCCTGATGTCCCTTCTATTCCACCATTTTTCTGTTATTAGCTCACACATTAACTTTTAAATCCCACTTATGCTGAGTGGCTTGCTCTTTGTGAGCTAAATTTTCCTAATTTATTTAGAAAGTACGGAAATAAAATTTGATTAAGTAAAAAAAAAAAAAAGAGGCACCTTGTTAGGAGCTGTGTATGGGGAAAAAAGAATGAGATGGAAGAGACTGATAGTGATCTTTGAGGGTAGCTCGCAGATCAGAGACTTGGTAAGTGTGTCCAGGTCCATCTTTATTAGGATTTTGGGGTTTCTTTTTTACCTTGCCAAAGAAGGATCACAATGAGGCAATGAGGAAGGAAAAAAACCAAGGATCCCAAGACATGTGACATGTTGGTAGGAGGATGGGTGAGACAGGAAAATTACCTGTGGGGGTAAATTGATTTTATTTTTCCAAGGCTGTGTTTCTTTGTGTCTTCAGGGAGAATTCCTAGGAGGTTAGGGGGCTGTCATCACAGATATGAGACTTCAGGGTAACTATCTCTAGTGTGCCAGAGAGAACAAGAAAGATAAAAGGTGTTCCCTTATCTAAACCATATCTCTTGATCTATATCCACACCCCACAGCACCTAACTAGTCAACTTCTGAAATAATAGACACAGATAAAGTCAGATGAAAGTTAACAGGAAAAACCTTTTTTCCCAGACACCAACTGTAAAGAATCCTAACAATCCCTTTCTTTGGGTGGCTACTTCTTAGCAACTCAGCAAGATGATTTGTTCTCTAAAATATCACAAAAACTTTGTTTTAGAAATTAGACCAGGGTAAGCAAACCATTCCACTCTTGCCTGGAAGGTCTCTTCCATACAGAACCAGTCTCCATGTCAAGGGGTTTCTAGACACTCACCTTACATGTATCTTAAACTTGGTAGTTTCCAAGGAAACAGACCTGAGGTTTTCCCTGCAGTCCAGACTGGATCTTAAACCCTTTGCACATAGCCCTTCTTTGCTTTAAGCCTATCCAAACACTGCTTTATTTAAATTTAACCTAAACTCCATTATTCCTCAAAATCCTATAATAACTTCTACTTTTCCCTTTGCTGAGTGAGATGCCCCATGGTGGCTATAGCAGGCAGCCTCCATGGTGGCCATGAAGCAATAAACCTGGCTCTACTGCAGAAAAGCTCATTTCTGGGGATCTTAGGTTGATGAAACAAGAACAGGAGACCAAGCAAAGCAAACCCAAGTCACTAAAATAGAAAGTTAAAGTTTGAATGTTTGCCTGTGAGTCAGAGAGAGAATCACAAAGGAGGTGAATGACTGAGTAGAGAAGGCCAAATCTGGAGGAGAAAGATTGGCCTTAAGCTGTAATAAGAACAAGGAGCCAGAGACAGCGTGCTTAGAGAAAATGGCCTCCTTGCCTCCTCTGTAGCTGGGGGGAGGATGAATAGGAGGAGGAAGGGGGAGGGGGAGGGGGAAGAGGAGGGAAGAGGGGAAGGGAAGGAAAGGTGGGGGACTTCCAGACTGGAACAGTTAATGCAGGTGGCTTGCGGCGCTCCCGTGAAATGAGCTCCCCTGGAATATAAGCACCAAGGCAGGTTAGTTCCAGCTGCCTCCCAGATCTGGCCTGAGCTCCTGGATGGTGTTTTCAGCAGAGAACTGTCTGTCAGAAATGTCAAGCTCTGCTCAACATAATCCCCTTAGTTCTTCCAGCTTAGTTCCCAGAGAGTAAAGGTGGCATCAAGAAGATTTCCTCTTCTGGGAAAAAAAATAATTGCCGAGCTGGGATTGGCATATTAGCAGCATTAACGTGCTTATGTGGCTTTTCTCTTCAGCAGGTTCAAGATTACTTAAGCATTTGTGGAAATGAGATTTCTTTGTCATCAAGACAAAACAACATTTTGGTGCATTTTCTGATGGCTGAGTGTGGTTATTTCTTGGGTGGGGGAACTCAGGTGAGCCCATCTGATGCAGGGTTGCAGGTAAAACCAAAGTCGAAGCCTAACAGAGATGTAGGTTTCCCATATCTCCACTTTCAAACAACCCCCGGGGTCCCTCCTGACTTCTTCACATGCCAGGGCTTCTACCTAGAACACTGACAGTTACACCCAGCAGGCATGGATGGGCTACTCAGAGGGTCTGCAGCTGGGACCTGGGGGTAGTAAACACGGGGGAAAACAACAAATACACAGGCAGAACTGAATTTTTAGCAGCTTGGAAACTGCTCTCATCCTAACCAGTTCATCTTTCAATTACTACAGCTTCCTGGCTTCTACCATGTATCTGTTGAAAGCATTTTTTAAAATGCCAACATGAAGATTTTCTTGACGAAAGCATACTGAATAAAAAGCATCCAAGTGTGCATGGGGGGAGGGGAGTTAATTCTAAATTGAGCCTTGTGGGTTTGCTTAAGGACAGCTTTCTTTTCTAGCAAATGTTTTTGGCACTTAACACAGCTCAGGTCATGTCTGGATACCCCTCCCCACCCCCCACGGATACCCTCATCTCCAGTCTCATCAGCTTTGCAGAAGATACAAAGCCTACCTCACCTGCCAATCTCTACAGGTGTCAACTTTGCAGGAAGAACTTGACAGCCAGCATCTCCGAAAGGGAAGGGATCTGCCAATTCACTTTCCTAGTATATTTCACAGACAGGACATTTGAAAAGGTTTCAAGTCCCAAAGTTTGGTTGTTTACACCGATCCTGCCACTGATATGTTGCCAGGGTCTGCCACCTGTCAACTTTGCCCAACCTGCCCAAAAGGAAGCTGTAAGTGTGCATGTGCCATTACTGTAGAATATGGGATATTAAAATAAAAAATATTCCAGCTCTTTGATTTCCTCTGATTTTGTGGGTAATACAATAACCAGAATGAGATAGCTGAAACCAATAAAATCTGATTTATAGCATTAAAGGCAATCTTTATAGCACTTATTTATGGTACATTACATCTAAAATCCAATTTCACAGGCTGCTGTTTGAAACTTTCTGTTCAATCATAAATACACTACATACACTGTACCTTAGTGCCATAGAGTTAGATTATATAAATGTCTGTATCCCCAGAAGGTATTAAAATTCGGTTACTATGTTGGTGAGTGAGCTTGACAGTAATTTTCCTAACCAACTCTTAAACCAAAAAGATCCACTCAGCACTTGATAAATACTGAAAATGCTAGCACTTCTCTCATTAAACCAAAAAAAAAAAAAATCACTCAGACAACTTTACATCCTAGGATGAAATTAATTGAAAAGAAGTCACATAAAAATGGGATAATTGATGATGCTGAAGAATACTTGAATTAACGTCATGGGGTATGTTTTCAGGCCAATGAGCAAAGGCATTTCCTTGCGTGACACCATCAGTATTAAGAAGAGACACATGACTAAATCTATATACACGCTACTTTGGAAATATAACCTTAAGTGTCTACATTCATACACTTCAATGGAGAAGACTATATTCTGTTCAATTACTATAATCATTGTCAAAGAGAGGGCAAAGAATACAATCTGACTTAGGGAGAACTGTCATTTGAATCTTAAGCAACTTCACATGGGTTTAAAAATATTCAACTCTCCATACGCTTTGCTTGCCATATCTTGGACAAATGGAGATGGAGAGGCTGGAATCTGTCTGAATTGACAGTCCAGAGGACTCTTTCTGGGAGAGACGGCACCCTCAGCACTGAAACTATGTTTCCTAAATGGATTTTCCATCTTAATAGAAGTCATCCAGAGATGTGACCAGGCTTCCATAACCTGGTGTGTGTGCAGTGGGCAAGTTATCCCAGAATGCAATTCAGGGTTCACATGTAAATGAACAAACCTTCTACAGATCATGAATAGACTCAGTGCCAAAATATCTAGCACTTATTAAGCCTCTGGCAAGTGTGTAAAGAGTACAAGGGATACTTGGGGATCTGAACCAAAGTTAATAGAATCTTAGAATACAAGATTTGCTTTTAAGAATACAAACTTCAAAAATAAAATCAGTACCAAATGACTATTATTAGGAACAGTCTGAGCAGAGACACAACACGAAAGCCTCATGCTCAGATCTTAGTTTTCATGTGTCGTTTCTAATGCTCACAACAGCCCAGCATGGTAGGCGTTATTCTGCAGGCGAGGAAACTGCACTTCAGATGGAGAACCAGTGACTGAGTTAGGAATCCATTCGTTATGATGCAAGTTCAAGTTCATCTGTGTTGCAATCTAGAGCTGCTGCTAAGTTCCAGGTTGAATTGAGATTTGGGTTCTGTTGGCTGGAATTTCCTGAGATGAGATGGTATTCCTACTTATTTTAGCCTGCAGATAATTCTCCACAACTAGGGAAGAACTAAGGCAGAGATGCTGAGACTTGTATATGAAGGAGATGTTCCTGAAGGGCTTGGGAATGCAGGAAGGGGGCTGGGCTCCAGGGTTTCTCATTCAGTGGGTCTGAGGGGGTCTACGAATTTCCCAGGTGATGCTGATATCGCTGGTGCGAAACAAAACTTAACCACTGACCTAGAGAAACCGAGTTAATTCGAACAAACTGTCCATCTGTTGTCCTCCAGTAAAACTACAATTACAATAGTTCAAGTTTACTTTTCCCAGCTCAGCTGAAACGGGGCTAAATTCCATTCCTTCTGCTAGCCTTAGGCTGGGTTAATAACAGCTGGAATCCAAAAGATACTGAGGAGAAAACAAAACAAAATGAAAACACAAGTGAAGGATTAAGCTGGAAGTAAGGACTGATTCTTAAAATGCAATTCAACCATGATAAACTTAACATATTTCAATTAGCTCCACTATTGCACAATTTAAAATCATAAAGTAACTGTAGTTAACACAAATTCATATAAATACCCTGTTTTATGTAAACTCATAGCAAAATCGAATGAATGATTATTCTGAGAAGCCAATGAAAAAGAATCATCATGGAGAGGAGGGAAAAAAAAAACATCTGAGTCTAAGGGCATGAAATGTCATCTGAAATTGAGTTAGTAGAGTTTAATCAAGGTATTTAAATGCATTCTACAATAGAGTACAACTTGCATTCTGTATTTAAGTCTGATTCAATATAATAATGATGGACTTTTATTACAGGGTAGCTATTCAGTGATGCTTATGAAATGATTGTAGACAAATTATCTCTATGACATACTACAAAAGTCACATCCATAAATTAGTTTAAGAAGCCAGCAATAACTGTATTAGGGTTTCGAAGATTTCAGTTTATTTTGAACTCTTATGTCTCTTGAACATGTTTACAAAAAGAGATGACCCTTCTTGCCATTAACAGCTCATGAATTATTCTGCCGGGAGTATCCTATGTATTTGTCCTTGAGTGGAGGCCTCTGAGGCTCTTCATTTACTCAACAAAGATTTACTAACACCTACTAGGTGCCAAGGATACACAAATGAATAAAATACTGACCTAAACTTTGAAAGATTAGTCATTATATATATGATTATACATTCTATACATTATTGGTCATTATATATATGTATATTTTATGCATTTTTGTCTACTTGAAGGAAGTAATTTGTCCTTCATATTGTCTCTGAATAATTTCTTTTATAACTTGGTATCAATTTCTTGTTGTTTAATGCTCTATTTTTTAAAAAGAATTAAGAGATAATTTTTATTAATTTTTTTCCTTACCTTGTAGTATCCACAGTTCTCCTGCCACCTAATCACCCATAAATCATCAACATATTCCTTCATTTTCATCCCTCTCCTGTTTAAAAAATAAATACTACTTTACCACAAATCTTTAGAAGTATTTTGGCAAATCTACTTCCATATAATTGGTACCTCATGAGATCCTATGTCTTTTATTAATGTATTCATTTTTCAATTCTCATAGTGAAGTATGATGACCAGAGGAAGCATGATAACCTAAAGTCTGCTGAAGCCCAGTAACCTAGAAATCCAGCCTAGAGATTTAGATAAACAACCCATGACTGACTGACTCTGTTTACTGATATGCAGCCCAATTTCTCCTTTATTCTCTCTCATTCTAATATTGCCATCTCAGGCAACTACCACCAATGACAACCCACCTGGCACACCAGAGCATGTAAAGTGTATATAAACCCTTCACCCCTTGTTAGGGGGACTTAGCCTGTGATGATGAATGCTGAGTCCACACTGTTACTAAGAAACCTGCATCTTGCCAGCCCTGGTATCCTGGTTCCCTGATTGCCAGCTTTCAATAATCTTTCATTTTTCTTCCTGTTCCTCTTGCAGTAGCTCTAATCTTTAGCACAGGGTTCAGTAGAAGCGCCATGAAGTGGGTATCAATCATGTTTGCTATAGAGATTCTATTAACGCCATAGTTGTTGCTTTAAAATGATGAATTTTATTAAACATGATTCTGTTTATATCACCATTTCAAAAGTTTGTTTGAAGAAAGATTGCATTATAACATTATGTAAGTTTCAGGTGTGCATCACTGTGAGTCAACATGTGTATACGACATAAAGTTTAGTAAAATGAATACAACTAACAATTAACTGAAACAAATAAATAATTTGGACTTTGGGTTCACGGACATCATCTCTCACAATCTCTAGAAGGAGTTGATCAGAGATCCAAAATCTTCTTAATAAAACCTTTGTGCTGGACAATGTAAATTTCTAAAAATATTACAGATACTTCTAAAAATATGCAGATATTCTGGTTAGAAAATTTCCTGCTTCCAGGAGCAGGGGTTCTTAGGGGTGTACATTGGCATTTATATTGGAATTGCATAAAAAGTATGAACTGGTGGCCCTACTGATAATGGAAAAAGTAGGGTTTTTTGCAAATAGATACAGATTTCCAGAAATAGAACCAGAATTTTTTCTGTGAGGGACTGGTGTAAAATGTACCATTAGACCCAAAATAATTTCAAAGAAATCTCTGCATTTCCCTGATAAATGCACCATAGGTGATACTAAATCTCAGCCTTACCTCCAATCAATTATTGAGCTTATGGATCAGTATACAAGAAAAAATGAATTTGCAACTATCACCATGAGGTACAGGTACCTTCACACACAAGGGATTCTATAAGAAAATCAACATATGCTTGAAACTATCAACAGGTGATGACATTTTTGTTTCTGAAAATGGATTCCGTAAATTTTCTATTCTACATTTCATAGACAGACGGTTTAACCAAGACCAAAACAAATTGTTCTTTCCTAGCCAGAGTCAGCTATATTCTGTTAACCTGTAATTCTTTTGATCCTTTCTTAAAGTTGCTAGCAGGAAAATTTCATTAAATACAATTAAAGGAAATTAAAAATTTCTACTAGCAGATCAGTTCAATGATGTGAATGCCTTACAAAGTAAACTTCAAACACACATATCAAAAGCTACCACTGTCAATATCAACCAAGATTGTGATACTTTCTCTATGAAAAAAAAAATGCTTTCCATATCAAAGATGACTAGGATATCATGTCAAGGTTGTCCCTTCGAACAGAGTCTTCCAATAGTTGTGTTTATTCTGTTTCCCTTACTTCCAAGTTCACATCATGTCTCAGAACTTTGAATTAGAAGGGACCTTGGAGATGATTTAGTCTCGACCCTTCCAGCTGATTCTTTGATATGATTTATTGAGAGCAGAGAAGCTTAGTAATATGTCCAGTGTCTACATCTCAATGATAAAAGGACCTAGATTGATTGAAACGCTGGTCACATGACTCACTGTCCACCCAGGTTGCTCTCGGTATGCTACCTGATCAATGGTTTCACATGATGCCCTGACACCTTCTCTGGAAGTATAAGCTCTCAACAGCTGTGCTAGTGCATTGCACTTGGAAATCTGAGCAACTAAAAAGAGAAGACAAAGTTTGTACCTGGAATTCTGAATAAGCTTCCCTTTGTCTAAGTGGTAAATCTACTGCTAAACTAGCTGAAACACAGTGAGTGAACTATTTAACCAACAGGCTTTCTAAACTGTAACCTGAGATAGAAATACAAAGAACTGTCAAGATCATTAACCCTAAGACTGCTACGTGAAATTTTCTTAGAAAAAATATGGTCATAGATACATGGAATATAGCAATCTATCTGCCAAATTTTATCCCCAATAAAATTATTAGGTATATTTTTATACCACTGGGGGTAGCCAGGTCAGCCCAGAGGCCTCCATGCGGCCCGGGGCTCCCACCCTTCCACTCCAACCAGCAGGGAGCAAAGGAGGAGTAGACCCTGGGGTAAGACCCCCAAGTCTGGAGAGTCCAGGAATGGGGGGCAGGTGAGGTTGTAGCCCCAGCCACCAGTGGATGGTTGCTGCACAGCAGCCATCTGCAGTCCAAATTGCCCGAGGTATTTTGCCCCCAGGCCCCAGCCCAAGGGGGGGTATTGGGATGGCATACACATGGACATCTGGGCCCCGCCCCCACACAGGGAGGTACTGGCGTGCACGGGCGGGTGAGGCGGGGGAGGGGGAGGGGAGTTTGCCCCTCCATTTCATCACCCTCCAGCTAATTTTCAGGAAGAACAAGAACATCTATAACACAAACCCCATCATAAAATGGGTGAAGGACCAGGTAAAAATCCAGCCCATGAACCTGATCTGGACAATCAAAAGAACCAATCCAGGCAGGACAGGAGGAAACGTCTATAGAAACATGACATCAAAGAGCGCACCTACCCGCTCGCCGGTTCTGGAAGACCCCAATACCTCATTTCAGAGATGCCTTCTGGGAGAGCAAGGCGCCTTTACGGGAGAGGAAAGGAAAGCCAAAGATGTTCCCCACTTTACGGGAGAGGAAAGGAAGGCCAAAGACTGGGCATCGGTCCCACAGCAAAGTTGCAAACTGAGGCAGAGGAGATCACCTACAACGGCCAATCACAATTGCCTGTATCCACAGAGAAACTTCTTCACCGGCAATTGCAGGGGTAAGACTCCCCCTAAATGTGGCACCAAAACCATAAGGTAAAGCAGCAAAACAACAGAGATGGGGTAGGAGAAGACAGCCTCCAACGAGAAAGTATGGGAAAACCACAAATGAAAATAGACTGGCTGCCCAACGCAAACTTAAGACTGAAAACCTATTATCAAGGCTCGCCTGGTTCTGAGAAGATAATCCTTCACCCAATGAAAGAACACTACCCAGGAAAGAAAGAGACTAATGGACTTAATACAGACTAGCAAACAACAAAGACTGGGGTGTGAAAGAATGTAGGGGGCACCTGAGGGAGGGAGGTAAGGGAGATATCCCAAAATCCACTTACTGAGTTTGTGATTTAAAGAAAAATAAAAAATAATTTAAAAATTAAAGATTATTATAAAAATGAAGCATATTCTTGCTCTAAAGTGTAAATCAAAGTGTATCTGAGCTGGAAACAAGTCTCAAATCCAGCAAAAATTTATAAGCATTTGTAGAAATCTGGTTGCTTTCTAAAACTGGGCCAAATATCAATTCTAAGGGGCAGAAGTTAAATAAAACCATAATTTCCCATTTTCATAATTAAAAGGAAATACAGCTTAAACTGCCTATAAAATTATAACATGCTACTTTACTTCCTGTCAGCAATTTTTATACTAATGTAGTATTCAGCCTTCAGGGGTCTTAGAACTGTTTGTTGAGCTAATAAGAAATTGAATTCTCATAAGTTGATACTTTTTCCCCCATGAAAGACCAACTTGAATGAAGATTCACAGCATGTGATATTTCCATTATTTGTGTTTTTTTCTGTCTGACAGCTCATCACCCACCTTCACCACCAATGATCCTGACCAGCACTGCTCCCAGATCTGAGTTAACCCTGCAAATATTCACTAACCTCTTAAGACACCTACCCCTTACCCCCAACCAAGCCTAAGAAAAGTCCATATACTTTCTCTTCGCTGGATCTCCAAACAACTCCATGTTTCTGTTGTAACTGAGTGATAATCTCTGTGCTCACTTATTTACTAGTCTGTCTCCCAACCATTCACTCTAGAGATTCAGGAATCACTTCCAGCCCTTATAGCCACAAAGTGACACAGTGTTTGGCACTCATGACAATCAATGTAAGCCTGCTCAGTCTGACAAAGCAACCTTTCTCATCAGATCATTTTTATTGACTAGTTTGCATTGTGCAATAAAAAGGAAGAAATTTTAGAGACAAGCTTTCTTTTGATTTATTTGCTCAACTCAGCACATGACCATAAGAAAGCAGTCAAGTATTTAATATTTAGCATTGACTGCTGAGTTTACAATAACATTGTTTTAATAGGAAATGGAATCATGCAGCAGATTTAAAAAAAAATTCAGTGCTTTTAAAAAAAAGCAACTTAAGCAATAGTCTCAAGAGGAATACTAGATGGTGACTGAATGAAAACAAACTTTCTGATCTAATCTTTAGACACTGACACTGGTTTCTGAACACAGAAAAGTGATGCTGTACCTCCTCCTCAAATTAATACATTCAAAGTTTACTTGTTTATTAAAAGCTGAGCCAGGCCACATTCTGAGTGCTAAGGTAGTTACTGAGCAGTGAAGAAACATCGCTCCTCCAAACTGGGCATGGTGGCACACACCTGTAGTCCAAGCACTGGGAGGCAAGAGGGTAGGGATCGCTTGAGTTCATGGGTTCCAGACTACCCCATGCAACATAGCGAGACCTGGTCTCAAAAAAGCATTGGGCACAGTGACGGGCATCTGTAATTCCAGCTACCTGGGAGGCTGAGGCTGGATCGCTTGAGTTCACAAGTTCAAGACTACCCCGGGCAATATAGCAAGACCTGGTCTTGAAAAAGCAGCCGGGGGTGGTGGCATGCACCTGTAATCCCAGCTACCTGGGAGGCTGAGGCTGGGAATCGCTTGAGTCCACAGGATCAGGACTACCCTGGGCAACCTAGTAAGACCTAGTCTCAAAAAAAAAAAGGAAAAAAAGAAAATAAATATAGCCCCTGATTTCAAAATCAAAATTGAATGTTGACAAGGTCAGATTAGTGTATTGTGTTCAAACTCTAACATATACAGGCAGAGCAATGGTATGTAATTTCTCTAACACCCCTGAGCTGCAATTTTCTAGTTTATAAAATGGGAATAATGCTACATATCCTAGACTGTTGTGAATATTCAGTGAGTCCTAGTTGTACAATTCTTTGATGAGTGCCCAGTATATTTAAATGTGTGACAAAATTTGATGGCTTTTAAATTATACACAAAAGGGAGAGACACAGAACTTCTGCATTTAGAAAGCTCATCTGTGAAGAAACCAAGAGGCGTGTGGGAACAGAAGCGGTTGCTATTTCATTCACTCCCAGAAAGCCTCTCTGATGTAACTTCTGAGAAAAAGCCTGAATAAGTCAGGAAAAAGTTCACAAACCTTGAAAGGAGTATTACAGGAAAATGGATGGACAAGCAAAAGGGCTCTGCAGATGGAGCCTGCTGGGGGTGTGAGAAAGCACAGGAGACTAAGGAGAGCTGCTGAAACAAAGGGAACAAGAAAAAGGATGGAGGCCACAAATGTGACCACGAATGTGACCAAAATGTGACCAAGAATGTGACCACAGGAGGGCCAACAGGTCATATGAAGGACCACACAGTTTCATCTACGTGGCAGAAGTCACTGGAGAATTTAGAATGGAAGTAATGTCTCTGACTTTTGTTTTAAAAGGATAACTTGACTGCACTATAGAGAAGAGTCTCAGAAAAGTGGGGCCAAGAGCGGAAACAACTTCATGTGTTCCTTTGTTTTTTTCCTTTATACTGCATGTGAGAGAAATAATCCAGTATTTTTCCAACCTTTTCTTGCCTAGCATAATCTCCTCCAGTTCCATCCATGTTGCTGCAAATATCAGGAGAGCATCCTTTTTATGGCTGCATAGTATTCCATTAAATACATCACATCTTTTTAATCCATTCATCTGTCCTTGGGCACTGAATTTGTTTCCATAACTTTTCTATTTTAAATAGTGCTGCCATGAACATAGGGATGCATATACCCCTTCAATCATCTTCAGGTAGGTGCTAGGAGGGAAACCCTGGGCGACAGATCTATTTTTAGTATTTTGAAAAACCTCCAAACTATTTTCCATAGGACCAATCTACATTGCCATTCCCAGTCTACATACACAACAGTGTACAGAGTTCAATGTACCCTCACTAACATTTAATGTTTCTGATCTTTTGATAAGGGGCATTCTCACAAGTGTGAGGTAGTGACTCATGTAAAATATAAACAGAACAGAGGAAACTAAACCATAATAAATGCTAGAAATCTGAGTGCAAAATGAAGGCTAGCAGAGGGGGGAAATGGAGGGTGAGTAAACAAATGGAGAAGGGGGTCTAAATGACTGTAGTGGAGGATGAAGCGTGTTTAAGATAACTATTTCGGAAGAGGTGACACTTCACCCCTAAATAATATAAACTGTTGTAAACCAGCATTACACAATTTTAAAAAGTGAGTGAAGTGAAAAAATAAGTGAATACAGGAAGATGTTTCTCAATCATCACCTAGTTGAGAAAGGATGTGTCTGACACACAATGATAGCAGAGAACATAGCAAGTGGTGGAATTAAGTTATTTCCAAGATGTCATCCTCAGAATTTCCTGGCTGGGGGATAAAAGGTGAGAGAGAGAAGTTCCAATGATTCTGAGGGCCTTGGTCCAAGCATCTGTAATGATGGAGCTGCTACACACTGAGAGGTGCAAGCTAAGGGGAATTTTGTCCAACAAAAGTCAGTGGGGTTCCCTCCTCTAGCAAGCTTGTTGGTGGCCCCATTTACTCAGTGAGGTGACTTGGGGCTTGGGGCAGCTTACTCCAGATTCTGTCTATGGATACACAGGCTTGCCTCTGTTCCCTTCTGTTCCTATTTTTTCTGCTTCAACCGAGCTGACTCATGAATGTTCCCCAAACCGTCACAATTTAATGACGTTTTTATGATATTCTTTTTTTCCACATGTACTTCATCCTCTTGTGTGCTTAAGAAAAGGTTATTTAATCCTTCAGTGATTAACTCAGAATTACAGCTCTCCAGTGTGGTCTACGCCTGTGTTTCTTGGCAGAAGGCTTTGGGCTGTGTCTCCCGGCATATATATTTCATTTCACCTTAAGTTATTTTACATAGCTGTTGCCCATTTCATGGAATAGATGGGAAGCTCTCTGAAGGTAGAGAACATACGTATTTAAGCAGGTTGGTAACACACTGTTTGCATTAAATAAACAGGTTTCCTTGTGCTGAAATAAACAAATACTTGTGTCTTTTAAAAATCTTTAATATGGGCACAGTCAACCAAATACTATGTCAAATTTCATAACTTTGTTATTTTCCCTTTCACCAGATGTCTTTTTGCTTCATATATAACATGCTAGTAATAAATTAGACAAATCAGTAATGAAGGGAAGAATTAACATGTCTTAAATTTTTTTGGCTTTTTTTCTTCTTTGATACATTTCTATAGCTGATCATATAAGTAACACCCTTGAGTTTCACATGATAAGGTTAAAAAATTTTTTATGAGATCCTAGTATATAGTTCAGGCAATATGTCTTAAGTTATTTTTTTTGTGTTTTTCCCCCAGCATAGCTACAAGCTTCTCTGAGGAACCAGCTATAACACAAGATTTGGTACTATCTGTCTCTTCTATTTCTGAAAAGTGCAAATTATTTGCTTTGAGACAAGGAAGAAGCAAAGCATTGATTGTATAGAACATTTCAGTAGAGTAGAAGGTATTCTAATTAACATGATAATCAACACAGTTTCTTCATTGAAACAGATTGCATAGTCGAACATTCTTTATGGATTTTGATAAACATACTTTACTCTCTGGTGGATTTAAAACTGCTGGTGCTATTTTTCTTTTCTAGACACCAAGGTATACAATAAAGGCCAAGTAACAAAGGAAAAACTCAACATTAACTTATAAATTAACTATCAATTACTGATTGATTACATAAGGGAATAGCACCAGTCCCTGGCTTTTCTGGATATTCATTAGAATAAATTATATTAGGGCCACTGAAAATCAGTAATGACCTAAGAAATCCCACAACATTTCTGATATTCACATGAAAATCTCACTCTTCATCACAAATTTTCGCTTCTAGTC
>PVHY01009200.1:0-57632 GCA_004024945.1 Uropsilus gracilis | reverse complement strand
ACTTAGCTTGTTTTGACTTTTCCCCAAGTCTTTTGTTTATTTTTTCACTGTATCCCATATGTTAGAGAAGTCATTTGGTTTCTGTCTTTTTCTTCTTGACTTATTTCTGCTAATATGATTCCTTCTAAGTACATCCATGTTATAAAATCGTCAAATTTGTCATTTTTAATTGATGAGTAATATTCCACTGTGTATATTTACCACATTTTTTTTCATCCAGTCATCTGTTTTGGGGCATTTCGGTTGCTTCCATGACCTTGCAATTATAAATTGTGCTGCAGTAAACATCCGAGCACAGGTATCCCTTTGTACCCACATATAGGTCTCTTTTGGGTAGATTTCTTTGGGTACATTTCTTCAGGGGATCCAATCATTATACTAAACTGTCTAGGTTAATAAAGGGTCTTAAGATTTGTTTACTAGTATGGACATGGCAGATAGAGTCTATTAAATTATGTGCCTTACAGAATTTCATAGTGGTAAATGCAATCTTTTTAGTCTTGGAAAATATTTGAAGTCCATTTTCTACAAAACTTGACTGTAACTCACAATCCCCCTTTATATGCTTTCTTCCTCTATTCTCCAGCACCTCCACTCCCCACCCCCCATGGTGTGTGTACTTTCCACCCTGAGTCTGTTGAAGGTGAGCCATCGTTCTTCAGGGAAATATTCAAATAACTAATTGGATCTTAAATACTTTAAAATAGGAAATAGTCTCTCTCTCACTCTCTATATATTTCCTGAAATTCTACATAATTCTTTGAGAAAAAACAATATTTTTTTGATTTTTAATTTTTTTTTACTAAATCTATAATTTAAAAAATACAAAAATGTATTTTTTAAAATTTTTAGCCCTTCTATCATTTACAGGAAGATGATCAGAACACTGTCCTTACTGCCCTTCTAATTCGGTTCATAGGCTCCCTTGAAAGTGTAGTCCTTTCAGGTCTGACTTCTAGCCCCCAGGCCTTTCGCTGTGTGTGTGTGTGTGTGTGTGTGTGTGTGTGTGTGTGTGTATGTATGTGTGTAAATACTTACAAATATATGCCATATCTCTAGTCTCTCTAGGGAAAACTAATCAATCATGTTTTCTAAGATTCTGAATGTCTGAACTAAGACCAAGGCATATTTGTCTTTTGAATGGAGTTTGCCTGGTAGACAAGAGCTAATAAGATCTTAGTAGAAAACTGGGTTGTGGATAAAAGAGCGTAGGTGTCCAAAGTGGAGAGATGACCAAACCTTTCTTAAGATTAGAGGAAAGAACAAGAGAATCCTTGGTCCTGGCCTTCACACATATTTCTAACCAAATATAGCTCTTTTTCTCTGTTTCATTACCAGAACTTATCTAGTTGTTCACACTTTGCTGTTGAGGGATATGTGACCTTTATTCAGTATAAACATGTGCCCAGCTGACATTTGAGGATTCTTTGGCTAAAGAGCAAGAGGATAATGGATAATGGAAGACAATTTGTAGCCTCTTTCAAATTAGAGTTAGCTCCATTTATTTTGTTAATCAGAGGAGGAAGTGCAGATTATTAGAATTATAGTGTATCTTTACTGTTCAGTTACATGATTATAAGACAAATATAGACAGGAAATTAAACATCACTTACAAATTGTATAATTTGAAATGTTGTAAGTTGCCTCCTATTTTAGACTTAGTATTTATCCCAGCTTTCATTAAATCATAAATTTGCCTTTAAAAGAGACAAACATTTATGAAGTTCTAGGAAGTATGCTAATTTCTCGATATATTTGATCATTTTTTTTAAATGATAGCGTCATTTAAGGTGGGTATTCAACTTCTTTTATAGCTGAAGAATCTGGGAACTAGAATTGTTTAACTTGTTTAAGGTAGACAGACGATAAGAAAAAGTTGAATTTCTAGCCTATGTCTTTATCATCACAAATATGTCCCTCCCTCCACATACACTGTTCTGTACCCTAGTTTATTCTTACTGTCACTGGCAACTGCATTTAATTTGTTTGTCCATCTTGAATTGTCCTTGTTAAGGATAGTCTTTGTAGCTACTAATTCAATAAATAAAATACTAGATCACTATTTTTCTTGATGCTTTGCAATATTTCACTCATATTGCCAAAGATACCTATTGCCTTTATTTTGCTTAATTTTTCACCTAATGTAGGTTCTGGAGAAATTTAATTAATTAATTAATTACTTTTTACTTCATCGATAACCTGAGGGGTCCCCCCACCGTTCTGTCACCCATGCACCATCTTCTTAATTTTTTGTGCCCACCCCACCCCCAATTTCCCCCTTCCCCCTCTCTTCTTCTATATTTCAGTTCTACTGACAGTTGTAAATTTTTCTTGTCAGGTTGTTTGTTTTCCCTGTATCCCTCAGATAACTGAGACTATCCAGTATTCTCTTTTTCTTTCTGGTTTATTTCTGCTAGCATGAGTCCTTCTAGCTCCATTCATGTTGTTGCAAATGACATAAGTGTATTTTTTTGGTTGATGAATAATATTCTGTTGTGTACATATACCTCAGCTTTTGATCCATTCATATACTTTGGGGCATTTGTGTTATTTCTGTATGTTGGCTATTGTAAATAATGCTGCAATAAACATCTGAGTACAGGTGTCCTTTTGAATGAGTGTTTTGTCAAGAAAATTAGGGATATGGGAAGTGAGAAATTCCAAATAGTTTTTTTTATTTTTCATATGAAAAACAAAAGAGAAAACGTTAATATTAAGAAAGGCAGTGTCCTTCCCTTTGTTTCTAAATATTTATTGCCCTGGGGAATTTTATGTTTTGACTGCATTTTATCCATACCTTCTGTCCCCAAATATCTGCTCTTTCTCTTTCAAAATGTTTTCTCCATCATTTACTAGTCTGACTTTTAAAGTCATTTAGTTTAAGAAAGCACATCTAATGTTATTTAGTGATGATTATATTTGAGTGCCACTCTAAAGGAAATATAAACACTCTTTTTGAGTTTGAATCAGACTCATGAAATAAGTTATAAAATAGATATGTGTTTGCCATGTTCTAGGCATATTAGCTTTGATGATACTGAGACAGAACCTGAACAAAATGTGCTTTCAGTATTCTAGAGATGTTTGTTGGTTGCTACTATGACTTATTTGTAAGCATGACTTAAGTTATTTTAAATTAAGAACATAAGATCATTGGTTTAGACTATTTTTGCAGACAATTCATCTTTCTGTTTATAAATGCTAATTTTAGTGAGTTTAATTATCCAGGTTCAGTCTTAGGCATTAGCCAAATTGAGGCACTTTCATGAGTTGAGTCTTGAGCTCCTAAGTGAATAAAGGGTCTTTCTGAGAAAGAGTATCTTAATATTATTCTTTTGTAAAATGTGCTTGTTGATTGTTTTCTCTCTTTGACTAATTGAAAAATAAAAGCCATTGGTATGACTTCAATTGTCTTATGATCCAGGGATTATTCATCATCATCATCGTCATCATTTCTTCATTATCACATGAATTACTGTTGTGTGTTAAACCTTTATCTTATGTTGTTTCTTTGATTCTTTTTATCACAGTTGTAAGAGCTAGATTATATGACTATCCAGGTTTTGAAGATGATATAACTAAGATTTAGTAAAGTCAATCATTTTCCATGAGTCTCATGGGTAATAACTGACTGGGCCTGGATCTCCACTGAAACAGTTTGAAATCTGGAGCCTACTACTAAGCCATGCTATGAAACCATTTATGGTAACTCACAGATTTTTACACCTGGAACCGGCACATTTTGATGGACCTGTTTTAGTGCTTTCTCACTGAGTCTTCTTTCCCCCTTTAACCTGGTCTTCTGGAATTCTGGGTCATACAATGTCCTCCTGGTGCCTTACTCTGAAGGAGAAATGGGCTAGACTTGTGGGCTCTACATTTGCCTTTTGACTTTAATTAGTTGATTGTTTCAGTTAGTAGATTGTTTCAACTGGTTGATTGTTTCAGTTCACCAATGCATTTGATGACTTTTTCACCAATGAATTGTGGTGATTGGATTCTAAAAGCTAGACTAAACTGTCTTTGTGTGAACTCATGAATAAGTGAGGTTGGCCTGTCTCTCACCCTGCCCCAGCACACCACTTCTCCTTGAGCACCTTTTCTTTTCTTCCCAAGGATTATGCACTACAGTCTGTGCTCAGCATCCCTTTGATCACTTCAAAGTGGTCTTGAAAAGCAAATGTGACTCTATTATCCTTCCCTACTCCCCTCACCTCTTTGTCAAGATGTTATTTATTTTTAATTGAAGTCACATTTATTGGTATCATTATACAGATTTCAGGTACAGACGAATACATCAACATTTCTATGTACTGCATTATGCTTGTTGCCAAAGGTATGGTGATGAACAGAATGGTAGACGTTTTAAATATTTTTCCTGCCTCCCTAATTGTTCTGTTTTCACTTTAGAAATGTTTGGAGAAAACAAAATGGTATATCACGAAGTGAAAAGAAATATAGAATTCAGCACTCTGCCCATACCGAGGCAGTTGTAGTATGCGTTTTGTTAAACTTCCTTCTTGTTTTGCTTTGTTGTATGAAAACTTCCTAAAGCGTGAGGAATTGTTTTGTTAATAGGATACAGCCCTTTGAAACAGTGGCCTGATTGTCAGGGCTTACTTACTGTCCAGATAGACAAATGTTTCCTGTCCTGGAGCAGAGGACAATGAGTACCTAAATGTGAGCAGAGGACAGTGAGTACCTAAATGTGGGGGAAAATGGATGTAATGCCGCCCCCTAAGGGAGGACAGGAGGATTGCTCACAGGTCAAGACTTCCAGTGAAAATTGGAACAGAACGTAAGTTGAAGGTAGGAAAGGTTCTTCCAGAAGATCTGTTCACACAAAGAGGGTGGAAGCTGGGACCTGCCCTTGATAATGAAAATGGGAGATGAAATGGGTGCTGGCTGAAGGAACCAGGGACTCCCAAGAAGCCTGCACTCCAAAGGAACAGCCAAGTGCCCAGCTGCTTCAAGGAGCATTACACAATAACTGGCTAACCTGCCAAAGCACTGGGCAGACCCAGCTCATGCATGGACCAAGTCAGATTCTTTCTGAGCCTTGGAGGCAACTGATGTGGGACTTTTTTGTTGATTTGCCATTAGTAACAGCTAACATTGCTTGAGTTTGTATCCATTACTGGCTAATCTGTTTCCTGGTGTAATCTGACTTATACCAAGTCAGTAATAATCAGGATCTTCATTTTATGGACAAGGAGTCAGAGTAATGGAGAAGTTGGTGTCTTTGCCCAAGGCCACTTGGATTCCAGAGAAGAATTCCAGTCCAATTTGTCTGACGTTAGAGTCCCTTTTCTTAACTATCACATGAAATATGATTTAGTCTTTTGTTTGGGGTTTACTACAGGATACTAATCTACTACAAGAAACTGCTGCATGTATGTATGTGTTGAAGGAATATTTTCTGGGGATTTTAGAGTTATGTATAAAAATTTTAAAATCAGATATTCGAAGTCTGTCTTAATTTTGAAGTATTCTGAGCTCTTGACTATCAGCTTTTTTTAAAGTTGATCTTGATTTTATTCACACAAAGCATAAACTATAAAGCAAGACTGTATCAACTGTCACAAATTCTATAGTAGTTACATTCAGTATTAAAGTGAGTTAATATCCTGAAGTATCAGTAATTTTGATGCTCTGCCTGGTGACATGAAGAAATGGTCATAAAATCTCAAGCTTATTTACCCTGCATTTTATTTAATAGATTAGTTCTCCATTTTGTGAAATAGGATTCTTGCATTTAATTTTTTTATTAATTTAATATCTGAGAGAGCATTCACAAGCCGTATAATTCATTTATGTAAACTAGACAGTTTGATGATTCTTAGTAGGTTACAGATACGTGCAACCATTACCACAGTCAACTTTCCTATATTTTTATTACCTCAAAAAGAAGTCCTGCAGTTTCCTCCACAAGTCCTCTTTACTCCCAGTCTTAAAGAAATTAGTGTGTAGTCTTTATCTTATAAAGTGTCATAGGTTTTTATTAATTTCTTCAATGGGGAAAAACCCAGGATTATGCTGTTAAACTACAAAAGTTAGCTTTTGTATTTCCTTAAATTTGCCTCTAACTTCATCATCATTATTATTTTTAAAAATTGATTGCACACACATGCACACACACACATTTTATGTCATTGTCTACCCCAAAGTTCTCTTGCCACCTTGTCACCCTGTGATCCATCATCTAAATCTCTTATGCTCATTCCTCCTCTGATTTTACCCTCCACCCCTGCTCTGAGTCAGTACTACTGACAGTTTGTTAGTTTTAAGTTTTACTTGTCCTTTTGTTTGTTTTCTCTATATACTGCATATAAATGAGATCATCCAGTATTTTTCTTTTTCTTTCTGTCTGTAACTTCTCAAGTTGTTATGGAAAGAAATTACTATATAATTCTTGTGTCCATTGAGTTCACTATCAGTGACTGATTCCGGACCAAACCCACTACTCCAAACTCAATTAATTTTTGTAAAGTTTGGTGAAGACAGTCATGAGCTGCATAATGACATTTCAGTTAGTGTGGGACCGTATATATAAAATGATGGTCCTTATGTATAGCCTAGGTAGATAGCAGGTTATGCCAGCTAGGTTTCTGTAAGTACAGTCTATGACATTTGCATAATGATAAGGTCACCTAGTGCTGTATTCTCAGAATGGATCCTTGTCGTTAAGTGACTCGTGACTAAAAACAAACATGTCCTCTGCAAGCTGATAAATAACAAGTGGATATTACTTCCTCACTACAGATAATAAAAATGAAGGTTGTTAATTTAAATTTTTGACTTACACTATTAAATATAAATATAATTAAATTACAGTATCCATTGTGATTTTAGATCAAGTCAACAACAATAATGAGGATCATAGAATCTTAGAAAAAAAAATGAATGAAGTCTTTGCTTTTAAATTTTTTATTTTTGGATAAAATTTCAGGAGATAGAGTTCTTTAAGAGCAATAAGATCAAATAGTTATTTCTACATTTCAGATTCAATGAATATCTCACATCAAGGCCAATATTGTTTACTTTAGATATTTAAAATATACATATTTTTCTGCCAGAGTAGTCAAGATATTCTGATTCATGTAAAAAATTAGTTCACATGAGTTATTGAATTGAAAAAGAGAGGTGGTAAATATAGAATTCGAAGAGAGGTGGTGAATATGGAATTATTCTGTTCAGAGTACATTTATAATATTGCAGTAACATTTTTCAGTTAACACTAAGTTATACATTTTTATCTTTATACTTGACACTCTATGAGAACAGAAAAATCCACATATTTTAAGGGATTTATATCATTCTCCAAAATGGTAATGATCCTGAACAATTGCAGATCAATTTGAACATAAGGTTTAACTAGATATTTAAGTTTTTAATCCAAAGTATTGTCAATTACCAATATTATTCTTTCTACTTTAAACATCTGGATCACATAGAAAAATATCATTTTAACATTTGGTGAATAAAGAATTATTGTAAGACTTACTCTTGCATTAAAATTTAGGCTAATAGCATGCACCTGAAACTTAAAGAAAACCATTAATTATTTATTCACAATTAACTTGAAAACAGCAGTGATATTCTTTTTTAGTTACTATAACATATATCTGAATAAGTTATTGAACTTCATGATCTTTGAGCAAATGTTAAAATATTCAAAAATAGATTTGATCAATTCAAGTGATTTGTGCTAGGACAGACAACTTGTACTTTTTCAGCATCTTCAATTTAACAGTGTGTTTTTCTTAACTGCAGGGTAAGGGGAATAAATGGAAATTTAGTATATGTTTTACCCAAAGTGTACTGGGCATTTGTATTCATTTTTTCCAATGCATACCATACAGTTCTCCAATATCAGTTCATAGTCTGCTCCATTCATATCCAGATCCATTCACACCCAGAATCACATGCACAGAAAGACAGATTTTTCTGTTCTTTTGCTCTGACTCAGCAATTAACCTATTTTTTGATTAACATGTGGTTTATTTCAATTGACTTAAAAATAGGAAATATTAAAAACATCATGATTATTATTTTGCTAAATGGGATTGCTAAATGGGATTTAGATAACTATGACATGTGAGTCAATGATATAAAATAACAAAAATATAAAAGTCATGGCAGGAAATATACTGACAATTCTTTCAAACGAGGTACCTCACCACTAAGGTCTTGAATTTACCACTCTCACTACTCCACGCGTCTTTCTACTCTAAGCATTATTTTCGATTGCAGTTTATTCATGTGAGTATATCATAAATTGTATTAACCACTTGTAAGCTATCCAACAGAGAGGCAGTATTCACAGACAAGAATCCAAAATCCCCTCAGCAAAAATTGGACATGTTTGAGTAGAAGACACAGAAAGGATCAGTTATTCATCATCTACAGAGATGCTCCAATGAGGTGATTCTGGTTGAATTCACCTGAATTCACCTTGGGTGAGTTTATTATTATTGTCCAAACTATTAGCAGATGAATCTAATACTTGGTGATGCTATTATCACGTATTATTATCTATCAGAAGATTATAAAGTCATATGCAATTTGTTTGACATAAGTACCAAATATCAGTTATTATTGCTATTACTCTTGCTTTAGTGCTTCTTGATATGTATATATATATATATATATATATGTGTGTGTGTGTGTGTGTGTATATATATATATATACACACATATATGAGTAGAAGGGAAAGAATATTCACATTATATACATATACATTATATCTGCATTATATACACACATCACTTAATTTCTAAAATACTTTATCTAGAAAATGATACATTTATCTTCTGTGAAAATTGAATGTGAGTTTTTGGTTCATTCCACCATTTTATTTAAATACAGTCTTGGTGTAGAAACAACCAGAATTTCCCCCTTCCTTTTGCTTTTAGTTGTCTAATTAATTTACACATGGAACCTCCCCCAGTACAAATTAATTCAAATTATATTGAGAAATTTAATGTGTCCTTTCAGTGACTCATTACTTAATTAAACATGAATATGTATTAGTTTTCTGCTTAAAAATTTGGCTTGAGGATGCTGACTTATACTTAGAATAAAAGTAAAGCCTCACCAGATCTTAATTTTATTTAGAATTTATTAGGAAATTGTTAAATAAAATTTTTCTACACTTTATAAGCAATTTGAATATAAGGTACAATAAACAGAAATCTATGCTTTTAAAAAGTCATGAAGTCTTAATTATTTAGCATAACTACGATTTACTGATTGAAATCTCTGGAAGACCTTGAACATTTATAAACATGCTCTCATTTCTTTTCTTCAAGATGATAGTGATAATTCTCTCATAGGGTTTGTTAGTACCAGAGAGATTAGTTTGCCCAAGAACATGCACTTTATAAATAATGAAACTAGAATTCCTATGGATTTTGTGTGATTCCAGCTCCTGAGATATTTTCACTTCATCCTTCTTCAATATAATTCACTTTATTTACTCTTTCACTTAAAAATGACCCTGCAACTGTAAGCATCAAATAGATTTGTTTAGATGGAGATTGTTTTGCAAGGGAATAGCTTGATATTTTGGAATCATAGATATAACAAAATAACAAATAAACAAATAAATAAAATCAATTTAAAAAGATGCATTGTAAAGTTTATCATCAGTTAATGAAATTTGTTGTTACAAGTCCTATTTGGTGGTAGACAGTGGTGGTAGATACCATATATATAGTGCTCATAAATATCATAAGAATATAACCATTTCCTGGACTTTATCTTACACTTGCCCTGTCTTAAACTACTATGGTGGGTAAAATGACATTTGGAAAACATTTTATTCTGCTTTACATCTCTTTGTATTTATCAGACTTCTCTGGGTAGCAGATATATTTAAACAATTTTAAGAGCAGTTTAGAGTGATATGTTTTGCTCAAAGTACTTCTTTCTATAGAAAACAGAGCACTGAAATTTTTGCTTTTGAACTACTTGAGGATATATCAAGTTTTAATTTATAATAAAAAATATTAACTATCATGATTATACATGATTTCCCTTTCAAAGATCTTCATCCTGTGTAGACCACTTTTAACCTTTTCTACTTTGTATTTCTTTTTCTAACCCAACAATATCAAGATAATATTGAAAAATGAGAATAATAAGGTGGATTTGGGAAGTCTATATCCCAGTGGAAAAAAAGCAATATTTCTTCATTTTGATTATGGAGGATATGGATACTTTTAGTGATGAAAGCCTATAGGGTTTTAAAGCAATTGTTGTTCTTTTATGTATATCATAGGAGCTGGTTTCTTCTTCCATTTTCTATCGATTTTCATATCACTGCCTAGGTCAGCATAGGTAATGTAACCTTGAGCAAGCGATTTCCCTCTGAAGACACAGCTCCTTGACTATAAAATGAGTTTACATCATCATAGGTTTTTCTGTTGTTGCAGATGAAAATTGAAAGTGATGATTCATGTGCAAAGTACTGGGACTCATAGCAATGTATAAAAATATATAGTTATTTTCTATAGAAACCATTGACTTACTGGATAAAGGTAGAACAGTATCACAATCCTGGATTTTAGTTCCACACCCAATTTAAAAATATTCTAACCCAGTAATGTAATTTAATTCTGTATCTAGTCAGCTTTGCAAGCAGCAGTATGTTTATGGAGGTTGGAGCGGATATTATATGCATAATGAGTAGCTGACTATTTGTTGCTTGACTAGCCAATGTCTAGATTGCATCAGCCTTGTTAAACCAGAATGTTCTTTTGGCCATTTCACTTCTCATCAACCTATCCAGATGTGAGGATGAAAAGGAAAACAGAGCAAAATTCAAATTACTTTTGCCACTTTTAAAAGAAAATCACTAAATATTTTTTGGAGATTTTAGTTTTGGATAATGAACAAAGTTTTCTTTTTTATGGCATGGTGGGGGTGAATCTGCCCCTGGTTATTTTAGCAAACTAAGTTAGGTTATTTATATTCTACCAATTATTGAAGATAGTTGTGGGCTTACTGTGCTTATGCTGAACCTTAATTTGTATATTACTAGTTCTGTCTTCAGGTTTAAATTAATTCTGCCTTCATCTTCTAGATAAAACTCACCTTTGAAAAGACATTCACTCTCGTAAATGTACCTAAAGTATACTATTGTCTCCTTAAATCAAAGACACAATTGTAAAATTCACAAGTAGGTTATTATTTTTTAAAAAAATACCCCCCCCATCTCTTCTTTCACTGCCAGTTATTGGTCAATTTTCAGTCTGTTGGATTCTTCCTCTTCTTTCCTGGTGCGATGTCCTTCTGCTTGGGTGGATGTGGTTTCCTGGGACATAGTGTGGCCTGTGCTTAGTTTTCCAAGTGTATCTCTGCTGTGAGCAACCAGTTCAGGTTTGTGTCCTTTCAGTGCCTTCTCCTTCTTACTGGTCGTCTGCTCCCACCCAGCTTCTGTGATATTTTGCTCCTTCTTTGTCTTGTAGTTCTGATCGCTGGCATTGAGAGCATTTCTCCCACCCAATGTTCGTGTACAAAGTTTCTTGATCTATGGGATTAGCCCGCAGGGTCTCTGGGCTCTGCGCCCTGCAGCCAGCCATGGCGGCTGGCTGTCCTACCAGCACATGCCTGCGCCCTCCCCCCCTTTTGTCTGGAGGCTGGGGGGCTGCTAGGGACCCGGGTCAGTTGTAACCGCATCGGGTAAGGTGGTTAGAAAGAATTTAGAAAAAAATTTTCTTGATCAGGATAGGCACTGATGGATGGAT
This sequence comes from Uropsilus gracilis, assembly GCA_004024945.1. Classification (NCBI taxonomy): domain Eukaryota; kingdom Metazoa; phylum Chordata; class Mammalia; order Eulipotyphla; family Talpidae; genus Uropsilus; species Uropsilus gracilis. Next base: position 45,881 of record PVHY01009200.1, on the reverse strand, counting down.
GGTTGGTTCGATTCGTCTTGAGGTTACTGCCTGTCTCTGTGACTTTCCTCTCCCTGTGAAATGGGAAGGTGCCTACTTTGCACTGAAGACATCTCTGAACCAGACATTCGGTTCCCATCTGTGGAGACCTCGATAGTTGTATTTCTGAGGTAGTTCGTCTCTCTCGTTAGTCTGAGAGTCCTGTGTCCCATGAATCTGAAAAGTTCATTGTTGGGCTCTACTTCTGTTGTCTTCATCTCCATCTTCATGTGTATCTGCTGCTGAATTAATGATTTAGTTGTTTTCTGGTGAGGATTGACTGGATTTGGAGAAGACCAGGTGAACCCCCCCTACCCTCCACCAAACCCACCACCACCACAATCCAAGCACCCCCTCCTTCCCCCCCCTTCTCTCCCTTGACTGACCCATACATCTGGCAGGGGGCTGGGGGACCTGGTACCCAGTTTCATAGCAAAGCCCTGTGGTTTCACACCACCTTGTATATGTTGGCCTGGGAGGGTCCCCAGTGTTCTCCTGCCACTCTGGTATGCAGCGGGGATCCCTTCCTGCCTCATGTACCCCGAACCATGAATGGATGGAGGCAGGGCAGGGGGTCGGGGGTCTGCTGCCTGACTTCATAGCAAAGCCGGGCGGTAGGGTAGGTATTATTTTTAATGAGTTTTTTCATCATTATGGCATAAAGCTTGAGATAAATAATATCAGTTGACCTGGTGACAACAATATTAATGATAACAATGCTGCTGACATTATTTTAGCATTATTAATATGTCCATGACTAGTATTTCATTAATCTGAGAGTCTGTTTTCTGTAAAAATAAATTATGCTTTTCTCCTATCTAATTAAAAGATGATTAAAAAGTAAAACTAAAACTCTATTGCTTGTTTATAGCATGCATAGTGCTGCATTTTAATTGTTTTTTTGTTGGCATTTAACCTCCTAATTAAAATAAATGAAGTTTGGTGATGTCTAGAATTTTTTTTAATCTCAAAACTATTTGTTTTGTAAATTATTGGTTGAATATAAACAAGTAAATGGCACTGAATTAAATTCACATATAAAACTAGATTATATTTAACAAATTTAATTTAAGAAATGGAACCTTTATAATTTATAGTTATGTTCATTTCACGTGTATGGCGTGTTTGTATGCCTTTATGAATATACTGGTAGTTGGATGTAGGTACATGCTCTGTGTATATAGACACACACAGGTATACATAAATATTCAATTGTACAGCTAAATATTATGTGTGTATATATATATATCTAGGTGTGGGTATACTTTTAATACTATATCTAAAAAACCAAATAATCATGTAGCTATAATGTTCTTATAGAGAAAAAGATTAGGTTATGGAGTCTGATAAATCTTAATGTCGATTGTATCATGACCCTTCCTGCTTATATAGATTTTTCATTACTTTGAGCCCCAATATTTCATCTAGGAGTTAATGCATATCAAAAAGATTTTCTATGAAAAGTAAATGAAAGAATATGAAATCTGTCAGATACAGACCCTAGAAATTATAAGGCTTTCTGACTTAACTTACCTTCCCCTCGGACTGAAGAAATACAAAATCCGTCTGAGTCTCAAAAGGCAGTAGAGCACATTGTTAAAAATAAGAGGAGAGTGATACAAAACCACATGTTTAGTCCAAATTAGAAGACATTTGCTATAAAAATCTTACATAACAATTCTCTGATTAATGTAGATTTTTAGAAGAACTAAGAAATTAAAACTCTTCATTTTATATGTCACTAGTCCAGTCTTTGGAGTCAGCAGCCCTGCTTTCCTCCATAAACAGGCATTCCCCTCCACTCAAAAGAAAACCAATAGAACACTCATTTGAATTAAAAATAACATGTTTGCTCTACCAAAGTAAAAGTTTCCAGACTGCCTCTGTCTACTCCTTTCTTAAGTTTCTAATCTGTTATGATTTTGTATCATTATGACTTTCAAGGTAACTCCAGATAACCAATAACTGCTTGGTATAGGTAGATTTGGTACATTCTTTGTATACCAGTGGTTATAATACCAGGAGATTTTAAAACTTTGAAGATCTAAAAAAAAAAGGTGATGTTGGTGACAAAATTAACTGTGTTTCATGTTAATTTGAGGGTTCTAAAGTCACATCACATAGGATCAAATTCCTCTTCCACTATTTCCTGTGAGTCTTAGATTTTAGTTTCTCTGTGCTAAGGTCTTTCCATCAAATGGAAATAAAATGACTGACTTTATATTGATTGCAAGATTTAAATGAGAAACACATGCAAACCACTTAGTAGGGTGAAGTTTAGGGTTTAGTTGCTGCCAATTCTTCTTTTTTCTCTTCTTTTTCCTTCTTTCTCCCCTCTTCCTTTCCCTCTTTCTCTTTTGCATTGTCATTTTGATAGAAACAAACTTGTAAATGTGCTTGAATACTAAAATTCTTTCACATCTTTAATACTAATAGAGTTTTTTAACCAAAAAATGTTACTCATTGTGCAAGAATTTTTAAATGGAAGAAAGGAAAGAAATAAGAAAAGACTTCTTTTCACATTTTTTCCCACTCAAATAGTGAAGCTTTATATAGTGCTTTTCTCAATAAAAGCACCAGAAATAAATTAACTACTGTTTATTATCTGGACACAAAGTATCCCGATTGCTTCTGTTCATCTCGGAATGTAAGTTATTCAACGCTGCTCACTAAATTAGACTTCGGGAGCCAAGCATCAGTAAGAAAATGTTTTCTGAGTAGCTTAACCAAATCTATATTGTTGTAATAAAAATTTATATGGCAGCCATATAAGGGAACAAACCATTATCTTTGGTAGGGAAAATGGAGGAATTTCACATATCTTTTATTTATATCTAGGTGCAATTAACATTATAGAGGGATAGTTAAGATGACAGCTTATTCAAAAAAAGCTTTGCATTTTTTAAATTTTTAATCTTTCACCTACTCATTGGACTTCCAAGCTCTTTTCTGTGTTTGCTAAACAAATAGCAGAGCTTATGTTCTTGACTGAATCCAAATATTACTTTATGAATCATTTTGGCAAATCTGGAAAGAGATACTTTTTCAGATGTCACAAAAATGACATGAATACAAAAGGTCAAATCTACCAGTTCGAAATTCAATTAGCTGATCACTGATGCCACTGGATATCTAGTGCCCTTACCTCTTTTTATGTCTTTCTATATTTTTAGAATGTTTACTAGTTTTCATTAATTCTTCTTCCCTGTGGTTACAAGATGACTGTTACAGTTTTGAGCATCATCTGTCTTTTCCAGACAGGAAAAAGAATGATGAAATCACTTTGCATTTAAAGATTTGTGTTTTGATTTAGGGTGAAAGGCTCTCCTGGAGATTTCCTCCTATGTTTTTCAGTCAGAAATGGATATTTCTATATTCCAAACCAATGACTGACAAAGGGAAGTAACTGCTGAGTCGACAGAAGCCAGTGTCACACTTCTCTTTAACCAGTAAGAAAATTAAAATCTGACTATGCAAGACTAGTTAAAGGTCTCATAGCTGCAGAAAGAAATTAATTGAACTAGCTCTGGTGGCTTCAACCCCACTGATTCTTTCCTTCATTAATCAATCAACTCTTCATTTAAATTCTCTCTAGAATTTCTGAGTGATTATACCTGATGTCAATTTTAATTACCTTTAGGAGATAATTAGAAATATATAGTATATTGAAAAATAAACCACCACACTAAGTATTGAAAAAATACTTTTAAAAGAGTATTTATATCCAGTAGAGAAATAGATGTAACTTCTCAAAAGTTATTGTTTTCTTTTGTGCAAATACTGTATATTCTTCTGCCTGCTATTTTCATGTTAACAATCACAAGTTGGTCGCTCTTTTTAGCAATAATGGGATGATGCTGAATAGGCCAGCTGAGAGCTATTTTACAAGAAAATTTAGCAATCACTGTGTGGTAATGGATATCGGTTTGTGGCACATCCGTTCTGGTTTCTGCCTTGTTAAACACTTTAAAAGGAACTCCAGTTCACTTAGCTTCTTTTTCTGATCATCTGGAAACTACAGGTTTTATTCATCTTTACAGTTGGTAGAGAACAATTCCAGTTGATCTTAACTGCATAGTTCTCTGTAGAGAGGACTATATGGACACTTCATAATAACTTTTGATCTTATACTTCTTTAAATGATGGAAAAGCTGCTGGTTCATTATATAGGGATTTCCAATTTGATCTGTTGATAGATCTTTCAAGAATTTTTAAGAGATTTTTTAATGGTTTAGAGAAAGGGTACAAATATTTGATTGAATCCATTATTGTCAATTCTGATAGAAGCTATAGTGATGAATTAGTCAACTTTGTATTCCATGTTAAAAACTTTTACGTGTAATCACTTTTAGAATAAGATACTATTTGATGCCCTATTTAAACACAACACGCCCTGTTTCTTTTCTGAGATTATCAAACCCTACTGAAAACATTGAAGCTTTTTCCAATGTTTATTTAATGGAAAAATGAATATGCAGAGAGCCAATATGCTTATGTTTATAAAAACAATACATTCTGTTTAAAGGAATATTTACTCTAAATTTCATCAGTAATATTTCAATCAGTAATATTAAATGTAATGAGTACTATGTTAAAAATGTATTATGATACACAGAACAGTTAATTAGAAGACAAAAATAACAGAGGTAGTTTGTATAGTCTTCACAAATATATTTGATTTCTCTGATTTTAATTCCTATACTTGATTTTTTCTCAGAACCTGAAAAATACCTCTGAAATGTTGATATAGAAATAGATTCCTGCAGTTACTTCTTAACTTCTAAGCCATAATTAGCCAGCAATAGCTGGAATCTTTAGTCATTGTTCCAAGAGATAGTTTTTAGATGATTAATACCAATCAGGACTAGTTACTGCTGTTAACGAAAGGCTATCTATCACAGTTGCAATATTCAGAAGACCCAAGAATAGAACTGACTTGTCATGGATAAAATATTTTTGGAAACACTTCCTACTTGTCACAGCTCTCACAATGTATTCTCGCTTGATTTTATATAATTAATAAAGTCTCTGAACGTTTAGTAATATCAATTTCCCCCTGTCCCCAAATGAATGCTAAGTTGTGTGTAGTTTCAGGAATTTTGATGTAGGTACTTTGATGTAGGTACTCTACTCATATTGAAGAGGTTACCATGAACCCTTCCCATACCCCTTCTGGTAGTATACTCATTTCAGTATTATACTGTGCATAACATAATTTGAATGATGTGGCTGAGTTTCCTTCATCAAATGAGGAAAATAAAATCACTGTTCAGTGATGAAGGAAACCATTCCCCTAAAATTCAGTGTTATCATGGCACTTATTATGTTAGCATGTGAAGTAAAGACTTGCCTGGGGACAAATTATAAGGCAAGGTAGAGAACAATACAATCAGTCATTTTAATTAATAGACTAAATTCATCCACATCTACAAAAAGTGGAACTTACCAATTATTAGACAGAAAAAGATTATGTTTGGGTATCAGTTACAAAGCATCATCCCAGTTTTAAAAAAAAAAAGGCTATCTGAAGTGCGTCTCTTTCTCAGTCATTAATTTGGGTCAATTATCAATTTCATCTGTCAACTTTTATTTATTTATTTTTTATAATTTATATATAAATTTCACATCATTGCAATCCCTGGGATTTACCCCTCCCCACCCCCCTCCTCTCCAATCCCTCCCTTTCCCCTCCTGCCCATAGTTGTGTGCTTCGTTTTGGTGCTTAGCATGTTGTCTTTTCCTCATGGCTTTTGTTTATTTTTTCACTATATCCCATATATTAGTGAAACTATTTGGCTTCTGTCTTTCTCTTTTTGACTTGCTTCTGCTAGTATGATTTCTTCTAAGTACATCCATGTTGTCATAAAGTTGTCAAATTTGTCATTCTTAGTTGATGAGTAATATTCCATCATGTATATATACATTTTTTTCATCCAGTCATCTGTTTTGGGGCACTTAGGTTGCTTCCATGTCCTTACAATTATAAATAGTGCTGCGGTAAACATCCAAGCACAGGTGTCCTTTTGTACCCACATTGAAATCTCTTTTGGGTAGATCCCCAAGCAATTGCTGGGTCAAATGGTAGTTCTGGGTCAAATGGTTGTTCTGTTTTCATTAATTTGAGGGTCCTCCACACAGCTTTCCATAGGGGTTGGACCAGTTTACATTCCCACCAGCCGTGTAGGAGTGTTCCTTTTTCTCCACATCCTCGCCAGCAATTGTTGTTGCCTGTTCTTTGGATGTGGGCCATTCTTATTGGTGTAAGGTGGTATCTCATTGTGGTTTTGATTTGCATTTCCCTTATTGCTAGTGACATTGAGCAAATTTTCATGTGCCTGTTGACCATTTATATTTCCTCTTTGGAGAAGTGTCTTTTTAGTTCTTCTCCCCATTTTTTGATTGGGTTTTTAATTTTGCTTTTGTTTAGTTGTTTGAGTTCTTTGTGGATCTTCGTTATTAAACACTTATCACTATTGTGGAGGGAAAAATTTTTTTCCCATTCAGTTGGGCTTCTTTTAGTTTTTTCTGTTGTTTCTTTTGCTGTGCAGAAGCTTTTTAGTTTTTTGTAGTCCCATCTGTTTATGTTTTCCTTCATTTTTTTGCTGTCTGTAGATGTTTCCAGAAAGGGATTCCTGAATTGTAATTCCTGGAAGGTTTTACCCAAGTTTTCCTATGTATATTATGGTTTCAGGTCTGACCTCTAAGTCTTTTATCCATTTTTGAGTTGATTTTTGTACATGGTGTGAGGGAGTTGTCTTGGTCCATTTTTTTTTACATGTCTTAGTTCAATTTTCCCAGCACCATTTATTGAAGAGGCTATCTTTGTTCCAACGTAAGTTTTTCACTCCTTTGTCAAAGATTAGTTGACTATATATGTGTGATTTTATTTCAGGGCACTCAGTTCTGTTCCATTGGTCTGATGGTCTGTTTTTGTACCAGTAACAAGCTGTTTTTATTATTATGGCTTTGTAGTATAATTTGAAGTTTGGAATTGTAATACCTCCAGTTTTCTTTTTTTCTGGTCATGAGGTTTTTTGATATTCAAGGCCTTTTGTTATTCCATATGAATTTAATTAATTTTTGTTCTATCTCTTTAAAAAATGTCATTGGGAATTTTATTGGAATTGCATTGAATTTGTAGATTGCCTTTGGTAAGATGGCCATTTTGATGCTATTTATCCTTCCAATCCATGAGCAGGGAATATCTTTCCATTTTCTTATGCTTCTTCTATCTCTTTTAGCAGTGTTCTAAAATTTTCTTTGTATAGTTCTTTCACATTTTTTGTTAGGTTTATTCCCAGGTATTTTATTTATTTATTTTTTTTTTTGGTGTGATGGTAAATGGGATGGTTTTTTAAAAATTTCTTCTATTTGACTTTTTGCATATAGGAAAGCTACCGACCTCTGTGTGTTGATTTTGTATCCAGCTACCTTACTGAACTGGTTTATTATTTCAAGCAATCTTTCTGTGGATTTTTTGGGGTTATCTATATAGAGAATCATGTCATCAGCATATAATGATAGCTTCAGTTCCTCTTTACCTATTTTTATCCCTTTTATGTCTTTCCCTTGCCTTATTGCCCTAGCTAGAACTTCCAGTACAACGTTAAAGAGTAATAGGGAGAGTGGGCATCCTTGCCTGGTTCCAGATCTCAACTGGAATGATTTTAGTTTTTCCCCATTTAGGATGATGTTTGCCACAGGTTTTTCAGAGATGGCTTTTATTATGATGAGGTAAGTTCCTTTAATCCCTAATTTTTCAAGGACTTTTATCATGTCAAATTTTATTACAAACCTCTGAAAAATAGCATACACAAAATACTATCTTTTACAAACATCCTTCTAATCTTGCATTGTTTATTCTGGAAAACCCAGACATTTACTTGCTAAGGTAATTCCATAATTATTCTAAAGTGTTGCAGTTTTGAATTTGTATGTCATCTTCTTGAATGGAACCCAGAGGGCTCTAAAGAATCTGTTCTGTTAGAGAAAACATTTTGATGATTTCAATACATGCAGAGTAAATGTAGATAACATGCATAGTGCTATTTATTTTCAAGGTGTTACTTTCTGATTTAAGTAAGAATTTCCATTTTAAAGATTAACTGTCTAACAGAGAAAGTAGCTATGATTTAGACAAGTTTATGTGCACTGAATGGCTCTCTGTGCAAGTCAGTTACTATTTCCTTTTTGGAGGAAGCAGAGTATGGTGTTACCCATTTAGAAAGAAAGGGAACCACCTTTGCTGGAAGAGTATGGCATGCTGTTACTTTCTACACATCATATTATCTGTTTCTCATAATGATCTTGTGAAGTAGGGATTTATTAATTCGAGTCTTCTTAACTACCATATTTTATGCGTACTAAATAATAGAACTCAATTTAAGACTTAAGACTCATCCCAAAGTCACACACCACTCAGTAGTCTATACTGCCAGCAAGATAAAATAGATCACGGTGAACCAGTACACTTTTCAACATAATGAATTAGGGTTAGTTGCAAATGAAATTTCTGCCCCCAGAAATGCATTGCATTCTATTTTGTCTTCTATTGTGAAATTGTATAAATTTATTTATAAAAGTACCTATAACAAAATAAGATTGAATCATAAACAAATTTCACTCTTTTAACTGTTCTAATTTACTGTAAGCTTGCCAAGTTGTAACCTGTTAGAACAAAAATCTCTCCCAGACCATTTTGAACCTTCTTTTTAATGACTACATGCATCTATTCTCTCTACTTCTATTTTTAAACATTGGGAATTAGACTTTTTTAGTACAGTTCCAGGAATAGAATATACTTGAATAATGTTAGATTTCTGCTCCCAATAGCATCAGGGTTTAGAGTGAAGTATATATGGTGACTCTAACCCTTTTGTCAGTGGTATGTCACAGCCACCATTTTATTTTCCTGTGTAATCTCTCCTTTTAAAAAATCCTATGGTGTGACCAAAACTGCCTTTTAAAATACTATTAAAATTATCTAAAAGTTAAAATTAATTGAACTTGGGGGAGTTCTGAAGTTCTAACGTGTTATTTGCGAAAACTGAGTGGTCACCAAATGAAAATGCTTTTAAAAGACCCACACATTTATTTTACAAAGTAAATGAAGGTCTGGGGATGGTGGCACATGCCTGTAAGCAGCAGCCTAGGAAGCTATGGCAGGGATTGCAGTTTGAGTCCCACTCCAGGCAACATAGTGAGACCTAGTCCCCCCAAAATAGGTGGTTGTGGTGGCACGCATCTGTAATCCCAGTTACCTTTACCTGGAAAGCTGAGGCTGGGATTGCTTGAGTCTGTGGTACCTTGGGCAACATGAGCCTGCAGTACCACAGGCAAAAATAGCGAGACCTGGAAAGAAAGAAAGAAGGAAGGGAGGGAGGGAGGGAGGGAGGGAGGGAGGGAGGAAGGAAGGAAGGAAGGAAGGAAGGAAGGAAGGAAGGAACGAAGGAAGGAAGGAACGAAGGAAGGAAGGAAATGAAATGAATAAAATAGTTAAGAGTTCCCTATTGGGCAGTCATGAAGCACCAGCTCTGCTGTTATTGCCTTATCCAGAAACCAGAGCTTTGAGTTTATGAATATATCTATGGAAATAAAAAAAGTTCCTATGTCTCGAATTTACAATATTTTTTATGAAGCGCATATGGGCTGTCACAGACCCACTTTGGAGATAGGAATGCTTTAGTTCTAGACTACTGCAATCAGTGAATATTGCAATGAACTGTGTCATTGCAATTTTTTGGTTTCCCAGTACATATAAAAGTTATCTTTATACTATAGTCCATTCAGTGTGTGATAGCAGTTTCTCTTCTAAAAATTAATGTATGTATCTTAATTTAAAAATACTTTATGCTATAAATCACTACCATCATGTACATGGACAAATGTATCCACAGGTATTTTTAGTGGCATCTAGAATAAGTTAAAGAGAATTTAAATAAGCAACAGTTTGACTGATGAATAAATCATACACTTTTCCTTCCTTCATTTTTTATTTCCTTCCTTCTTCTCTTCCTCGCTTTCTGTCCTCTTTCAGAAAAAATTCATAGTATCAGAAGAATTTTAGGTTAGTCCCTGAAGGGGCACGTCCAGCAGACCTGGTTTTAGGCCTGCTAACTAAATATTGAGAAAATAGCTGATGATTCATACAGAGAGAAAGCAAAGGGTGCTCACTGCCCACATTGATCATGATTATCCTTCATTCTATAACCTTCTTTCTGTTTTGTTGTTTTATATGTTGGATTATATGCTTAGAATTCAGCAAGGGGAATTCACTTGATCGAAAACTTCTGATAAAGAAGAATTTATTTCCCTTTTAAACAATGTCATGTATCTGAGAAAGCTAGCAAATATCAATTCAGCTCAGTTGTTGATTTAGTTTTTCAACACTTCAGGAGGAACCTCTTATAGGAGAGTCAACTTTAATGGAGTCTGAGGTCTAGGCAATTTTGTCTTGTGGAAAACTCTGGGAGTGTGCAAAGGCCTGAATGGAATTATTTATTGAGCTTGGGAACCTGCAGTTGGGCTGGAGATAAAGTAATTTAACATTAGAAATATGGAATTTTAAAAGTGCTAATATTTGGATAGTGAATATATTTATAAGTTTTCAATAAAAGGGATTAAAAACAGTAGCAACTTTACTTTTTCATTTTACAACCCAAATTAATTTGCAGTTCACTAAACATTTGTTAAGCTGTTAGTCTTCTAGGCCTCACCAAGAGTACTTTCATCTAAGATTTGTACTATGATTCAATCATATTATGAGTTAAATAGCTTTCTTTGAGCCAGTTAGGAAACCAAATAATAGCTTATCTTCATTAGCTGGGGATTGCTGATACTACTTTCTATCCTTTACTCAACAATTCATTAAAAAATCTAGTCACGTTCTCAACTTCTGCAGCTTGTAGTGCATGGTAATTATCAGTAGCCAGAGTTTAGCAGTTGTTCTCTAACTATCCTATTAATGGTGTTAGTTCCGGGAAAGCTAGATTTTTGCTTGAGAACAGAAATTGGAAAGATAAAATTGTTTTAAAGCATTCTTTAATTTGGTCACCTGTGGTTCTTTGGTCACCTATTTAAGTTTTTTTAATATAAATTAGTTTAGTGCTTCATTTTTGCTATCTGTGAAATGATGGTTAATAGTAGACCGGCCTCCTAAATTTGTAAACATTGCTGAGCTTTGTAAAATACTGAATCAGTATCTGACACATGGTAAGAACTACAATTCTGTCCTCTCTTACTTACAGAGAAATATAGATGCTCTAAATGGTAGTAGATATCACTAACCTGTTACACCCCACTACACACACATCCACACATGCACACACATCCACACACACGCACACACACACACACAGAGGGAGAGAGAAAACAATGCAAGCAACATAGTCTGGCTTTTTTGATGAGAAACAGTGGAAAAAACAATCAAAATGAAGAAATATTTTAGTTAGGGATAAACTGCTATAAAATTATTGCAGTCTTACCTGGCATATTCACCCCATAAGTTTTCTACCCAACTTTCTAAAAAGTCATAAAAGTAATTGAATTATAAGCTACATGTGCCTCTAGTGCAGAGAATTAAAAAAAAAACATTAAATAGAGAACAAAACAGGGATGTAAGTGTAAAACTCATCATTTCCCTAGGGAAATAGGTTAGTCAATATAGATGAAGATTAGAATTATAGATTATGCTAATCAATCAAGCAATTCTTCAAACTGTTGTTGAGTCCCTCCAGAAGTGGATCTGAATATAACTTTTGAATCTTTAACAGGAGACATTTTGCTATCTTTAAGCTATTAAAAATAGTTTTATTGTCTACTTGGCAAACAAATTATTAAAAATATACAGGTAGCATCATATTTAAAGGTGACAAGCTTGAAACTTTACCACTAACATGAAACACATGGCAAGGATGTCACTTCTCATCAGTGCTTCTCAGTGTCATACTGAAAATTCTAGCTAATACAGTAAGATAAGAAAATGCATATATAGATTGATAAAGAAGAAATAACTTACAGATGACTATGGAGAAAACTCAAAACAATCAACAAAAATCTCCTGAACTAATGAATGATTCTAGCAATTACAAGATAGAAGTTAATGGGGAAAACAAATGGACAAGAAAAATTTTAAACTGCCAGCAGAACTGAAGCATAGAGCAAAAGAGGGGGAGAGGGTAAAATTGGAGGAGGAATGCACACAAGAGAATAAGATGGGTCTCAGGTGACAAGGTGGTGGGAGAACCTTGGGGTAGACAATGATGTGAAATATATATGTACATATATGTGTGTGCAATCAAGTTAAATAATAAAATTAAAAAATAAAATAAAACAAGGTAGGAATTTAATATGTAAAAGTCAATATTGTTTCTGAAACTTCAGCAGTGAACAGTTGGAATTTGAATTTTAAAACATAGTACCATACACATTTGCACCTCAAAATAGCATACTTATATTTTATGTATCTGTCATCTAGCAAAATAATTACAAAAACTGTATGAAGAAACTTTTAAAATTTGGATGAATGAAATCAAAGAGCTAAATAGGATAGTCCATGTTCATGGATAGGAATATCCAATATTGTCAAGATGTCAGTTCTTCCCAACTTGATATACAGATTCAGTGTGATCCCAGTCAAAATCCTGCAAATTATTTTGTGTTTGTTAACTGATCCTCAAGTTTAATGTAAAGACAAAATACCAGAATATCCAACACAGTACTGAAGAAGAACAAAGTTAGAGGTCTCATACTATTGAACTTTAAGGCTTATTATCAACAGCTTTGAGACAGTGTAATATTAGCAAAAGAATAGATAAATAAATTAATGAAACAGATTAGAGAACTCAAAATAGATCCCAAAATTATAGTCACTTATCTTTGACAAAGGAGTCAAAATAAAATATAATAAAGATAATCTCTTTAAAATCTGGTGCTGAATCAGCTGAACATGCACATTCAAAAAGCAAAAAACAAATCTAGACATGGACCTTTTGCTCCTCAAAAATTTTAACTTAAATCACAGATTTAAATACAAAATGCAGAACTATTAAAGTCCTTAAAGGTAAGGGGGAGGGGCAGGGGGGAACCTTGGTGTCCTTGGGTGTGGTGATATCTTTTTACATGTAATACCACAAGTTTGATCTGTGAGGGAAATAAGTTAAACTTTATTAAAATTAGCTATCTCTGCTCTACAAAAGATAATATCAAGAAAATGAGACAATCACACATTAGGCGAAAATATTTTCAAAGGACACATCTTATAAATGACTTACCCAAATATACAAAAACTCTTTCAAGCCACCTCTGAGAAAACAAGCCATTAGAAGACAACAAACAAGTCATTAGTCATTAGAAGACAACAAACAAACAAGTCATTAGAAGACATCGAAAAAGAAAATGGTACACAGAAGCATATAAATGGTACACAGAAGCATATAAATGGTACACAGAAGCATATAAATGCACTCCACAGTGGTACACAGAAGCATATAAATGCACTCCACAATATATGTCATGAGGAAAATCAAAATAAAATAAAATTGATGTCCGCTATACAAGTTAGAATCCCCTACGCCGGGCATGGTGGTGCATGCCTGTAGGTGGCAGCCTAGGAAGCCATGACCAGGGCCAGGGATCCCGGTTTGAGTCCCGCTGGGGGCCCGTAGCAAGACTTAGTTCCAAAAAAAATAGCTGGGCGTGGTGGCGTGAGCCTGTAATCCCAGCTACCTGGGAAACTGAGGCTGGTGATTGCTTGAGTCTGTGATACCCAGACAATGTGAGCCTGAGGTTTCATGGGCAAAAAATAGTGAGACCTAGCCTCAAAAAACAAACAAACAAACAAAAACCAAAAACAAAAAAACAAGTTAGAATCCCCAAAATCCTTAACACTGATCATGTGAAATACGAAGGTAGAGTAATGAAATTCATCCATTACTGTGGGAATGCAGAATGGTACAGCCACTTTGGATGGTTTAATTTCTATCAAAACTGAACACAATGAGAGCCAAGAAATTTGACATTTTTTCATTTCTTAAACTACCTAATGTACAATCTATAATCAGATTTCCTCATTGTTCCAAAAATGTCATTCACTGATTGCTTTTTTAAATCTAAGTATCATTCAAGGTTGACATATTTCTTTAGTCTCCTTCAGTCTTCTTTAATCCTAAAAGAGAGATTCTGTATTTTTAAATTTCTTTCATGGTATTAATGTTTCTGAAAATTTCAGATTGGTGTCTGTAGATACCACATGATTAAGTTTTTGTGTATTCCTGTTTGGGTTAAGAGTATTTATTTGGAGTGGAGGGGAGAAATAGGTGAAAGTATAAATTTCTGACAATTAATAATTAAATATACCATTCTCTTAAATGATACTTTGGAACATCCTGATTCTTTTTTTTTTTTTTTTGACTAACATTGCCCTGATGATTAGTGATGTTGAACACCATTTCAGGTACAAATGTTGGACATTATTTTATTTTTTAATTTTATTTTTGGATTTTTTACAATACATGATTGTATAACTGTTAATCCCCATGGGAATACCCCCCCCACATTACATCTCCCCTGGTCACTTTGCCTCCTTTCTTTTTGTTGTTTGTCCATGTTTAGCCCTTTAGTCTTTTTTTTTTTTTCTCTTTTTGGATTCATTTCCTCATCCTTGGTGAGGGTGCGATTTCCCGGGACTTGATAGAGCTGCTGTTTATCTCCCTGTACCGTTTCTGCCTTCGTAGACCGATTAGAGCATCTTTGGCTTGTATGATTGATTTTTGTTTCTTGGTGGATCTCATCTCCGCAGTTTCTGCAACATTTTGTTGCTCCTACAGTCATGCTTCGGATCTTTGGCTTTGAGGGCATGACTCCCAACCGTATGTTTTGTCCTCGAAGGGACAACCATCAGCTGATGGTAGGTCTCCTCCGTTGGGGCTTTGCTGTGGGGCCACTGCCATTCGGCAAGCGTCTCTTCGGAACATCCTGATTCTTAACAACCTTTTACCCAGTAGTTTTAGTGCACATTCATGGTGCTTGTCTATGGAAGCTATTGAATGGAAGATGCAAGGATAATTTGAAAAATATATTGACCATTCTTAAGTACTGGCATTCTTTTCTAAAAACCTTCACCATTCTCCCAGAACTCTGTCTCCTTCACCCCAGTCTATTATCTATTATGGTATCATTTTAGTCTTAGATTTTCTTATGTTCAATATACTCTAGTGTCATCACTATCATATTTAATGCCTAAACTATTTCAAAATTTGCCGCTGGGAGTTCTCTGAGATGGTGTTGCTGTTCTGTTGTTGATGAAATTCATTAATCCTTCAGCCCTTCTCTGCATTCTGATGCAACGAGATGTCCAGGGACTCAATGTCCTTTCCCTGGTCCAGACGTGGGGTTGATTACTTTTTCCCAAGAAGCTTTGGTTTCTTTTAGTGATAAATGGTATTTAGAAACTGGATTGGGATGTCATTGTCTCTAAGACAAGATAAAGTAATTGGTGTGAGAGTGCTTAGTAAATTATAAAGCACCATACTGTCATTGCTGTGGTAAGCATCATCAAACAAGCATTCAGCTTATTTGTAGCAATGCTCAATAACAGCATCAATGTGAGTGTATCTGTCTTTAGAGAATAAATAGAAGATGCAGGACACGTGTGAGTTAAGGGGAGAAAAATAAGCTAACTTTGTCACATACCATGTGAATCCTTGTCTTATGGCTCACTGAGAATAAATAGTGCAGAAAAGACTGTAGACATTGTTCTCACCTTTTCACTAAGTTGTTTTGCTATTTAATAAAATGGGAAAGAATGAATTATTTTGCAGTTCAGTTATAATCCTTTTAAAACATGAGACATTCATCTGAAGCATGATGAAACAAGTGTGATCTCTTCTATTTTTACCTTTCCTACATTTATTTAGTAGATTCTAAAAGAACAATGTAATTTTGTGAATTTCAGTGTTCTGAAAAATTGCAAATTATAACTTCCTTCGTGTTCCCCAGTGGACATTGTGTTTATGTTACATTGGAGAAGTCGCTGTGATAACATCTGCATGTTTTCTCCAGGGCAAACGAGTTGTTATAGGTTTTACTTCCTATGCCTTTATTACAAATAAAGAGAACACCTACTTGGCTATAATTTCATTTTCAAGATTCACCTTAGAAATAATGGGTGTAATTTCAAGACTTTCTCACTTATATTGCATCTACTTTCTACTGTCAAATTAAAAACTCTTTTATAACACTCCCTGTGAGACCAATAGTTGTGATAAATTGGACAGAAGATAATGATCATTGAACAGGTGATGTTTAACATCTCATTAATTCTAGGGAAGGAAGGCAAAATAGTCCAGATGTCCAGGAAACAGCAATTCTTTCCTTTTTAACTTTGCCAGGACTATTTCTTCTGAAGATGAAGGCAAAGGCAGGAATGAGGGTGGTGTAAGAAAAACACACAGAGGACCCAATAGTTTTACAAGTCCTCTTTTCATAGGAAGCCAGCTTTAAAATGGAGAACAAAAGACCTGTGATTGTGTCCTCTGTGTTGGAATACCTTTTACTTTCCTATTTTTGATTTTGCATAAAATTTAGATGAAGGGATATTGAATGCTGTATGCTTGTTGAACAGGCAGGACTAAGCAAAAGCAAACACTGATTTTGGATTGCTTGTTTCAGCTTTTCCAAGAATTCCTTATTTTCTAATACTGAACAGGATGGGGTACTCCTATAAAGAATTCAAAACATATGCAGAAAACACCAGCTTATGGAGAAACTCATACCAGATTGTCTGGTTCATGAAGGCTTTTTTTTTGTGTTTGGTATTTTGGGAAGTTTATCTGACTTCTCTGTATCTTCACTGGCCCAACTATAAAATGGAGGTAATAAAAAAAAAAACCCTTCACTAGAAGGTTCTACTTTATATGTAAAGTGTAAAAGGTTCTACTTTATCTATAAAGCTCTACTTTTTCAATGGAGGCAATACTAAGCCCCCAACAAGCATTGGCTCTTTTTTGTTATTGTTTTTTTGTTATTTATGCCTAAATACATAGCAATGTGAAATAGTGAAAACATTACAATGTTGCGTGCAAAATTTGCAGATTTTATTTGAAATATGTCATAAATATAGGTTAAAATTTCCTTAATTTTATTTAGCCCTTCATAGTCACTGCGCAATGTAAGTTGGTTAATTTTTAAATGTTTTTGATTTCTTTTTTATGACAGTTGCCTATTACTGACTGCAGCTAATGAAGAAATGGATAGTGACAAAGAACTAAAAACAATAAAATAAGTCATGTCCTTTAAAATTAATTCCTGATTTGAAGTGATCTGTAATTGTAGGAGACATTCAATTTAGCTGTGCTTGTTCTTGACACAAATTTGTATTCATACAGATTCTGACCCCTGTAAACAACTACCCCTCCATTTTGAGTGACATCTATTTTTCTCATTAGTGTAGCAAGCAAATGAAGTGCATTTGGTGAATAAATTATTTATTCTATTGCTTTAAAGTCCTCTGTAGTAGTCTTTTCCCCCGAAAGTGTTGTTCATAAGCCAGTGTCACAAGAGTTACCTGGTGCTCCTAGGAATCCAAAGGGACTCCCTTTGGATTTTGAATCCAGTCAAACAGGCGGTAACAACAGAAGCTTAGAAAAATAGGTAAGCAACAGGCATATTCTATACTTTCACAGTTTCTCCCCCAGACATGGTTCTGGGGGAAGTGATGACAGAGTCTCATTTAATGACCTGTTTGTGTTAGTGGTGGGATGATATTCTGAGCCACATGTGCAAAGAAGTTTGTCCTTCAGAATTTTTTTTGGGGGGACACAGTCCCTCACTGAGAGAGCTCAGCTGTCCCACTACAACCAGCACAACTTCCATCATCTTCTGTGGGTTCATTACTTGATCAGCCCATTGGTAATCAAGCCTCAAGAATGTGGTCACCATTTTCATCATCTGATAGTTGTTAGAGATTAAAAAAATTTGGGAACCAAGGGGGAATAATTGTAAAACAATCTTTTTCAATGATGGTGTCCTAGTAAGCTGGGTGCATATGTATAGGAAGAAATTGTCAACTCAATTGAAAATGTACTTGAGTCACTCTGCAGAGTTATATCTGGATTTTCTCTAGTTAGCTATTTCCAGTTGTGAATTTTGAGTTGTTAAAAATATCAGTCACAGGTAGCGTATCCTAACTCAAAGTTGTTTCCTTTTTCTAACATTTGTCATACAATTACTTAATCTTCCTCTCTGGGATCTTTACCTCTTTGATTACTAAATCTAAGTTATTTAGAAGGTGTCACAAACCCAACTTCATTAGGACAATACTTGTGCCCTATGCTAGAGGACATTGTTTCTCAGTGAAACACACACCATTATCACAAAGATCACAATTTAAGATTGTTTCCCCCATTATTTGTTTATATGCAATGCCAACAAATATTGATCAGAAAATGCTCTTTGAATCACTAGTCTGACTATGGCAGATGTTAAAAAGGAAATTATTGTAAACAAAGAAATTTTATGTAAATAATTTAACTTACTCAAGCATTTAACCTAAAAAAGACAGCCAGTCAGCAGTAGTGAAATACTCTGTCTTTTTTTTAATGCTCTCACTCAGTGACTGCTGAATCTTCACCTCCAGACCATAGGCATATTGAGGGTGACATTCTCTCTTTCCAAGATAATCTTCATGATAGGATGCACTTAATTTATGCTGCTATTGAGTCTGCATCTATTTGCATATGATCAATACCAAAGTCCTGAGTAGAAACCTAGTGAATTAAAATATTTTCCTGTCAGGGACTTGCTGTGTTGAGCAAATTCTGAAGTAATGCTTGTTGCAGGTGCTTGGTTTCTGTTGATGCCGTTCAAGATTTATAAGCCTGTGTAGGATGGCGCACGAAACGTAGGATTTCTTTAGAACAATTGCCCTGTTTAAAACTGCTCTTGTGCAGATCCAGCTGGGCAGTCAGAGATGCCAGT
This sequence comes from Uropsilus gracilis, assembly GCA_004024945.1. Lineage (NCBI taxonomy): Eukaryota > Metazoa > Chordata > Mammalia > Eulipotyphla > Talpidae > Uropsilus > Uropsilus gracilis. The sequence continues at coordinate 26,888 of PVHY01009200.1, read as the reverse complement.
AGCTGAATAAAAGCTTTCAAGTGCCTCATCCAGCCTCACCTGTCAGACTGGCTCACTAATTTATAAATGAAACCCTGTGTATTTCCAGAGTCCTTGTCTGCCAACTCTTCTCTACCCTTCTTCCATATTCTTTTTCTGATTCAAGTTCCAGTCCTCTTAACATACACCGTTCGTTTTCTTTTCTTTCTTCATGTGATGCATGCATAGGGCCAGCCTCAACATTTCGGTGCCATTTTATAATCTTTGTTGGCACTGCCCTTCAAAGCTCTTTCCCTTGCTGTAAAGTAAGTTTCTCTTTCATTGTACTTGACTTTTGACTGATGTCATGGTTGCCAATTTCTCAAGGTCTCCCTTTGTGCATTCTCTATAGTCTAACAGAGACTTCACTTCCTCATCTCTCATCAGTCTGTCGATTAATCATATATTTTATTGAGCAGCTCCAAATTACAATATGAAACTATAAGAAATTTCTAAGTAGCTCTTACCCTCCAGTAAAATTTGTCATTGAGGCATCTCTTGATTTTTTTCTAGTGCTCACCGACATTTCACTAGAAGGTCTGGGTACCTTGAATGTCCTATTTCCTTTCCTTAAGTCTTTATTTCTATTGGCTCAAAAGTACTTTGCTGCAGGATTATGTACAATGACCACAATAATCATTTGTTTTTCTTCCTATTTCCACTTCCATTTTTTTTCTAAGTCCACATTCATAAAAATAAGCTCACATTATTTATTGTGCACTAATACAGAGTCTAACAGCTATTATAGCAGGAGAAGATGGTGTAAAACATATGACGTGTCAACAGCCATGAACCCAAGACTTATGTAAAGAAAAGATTGTCTAATTGATTCCTTAATTTTTTTTCCGTTTCCTTGACTATGCTCTCCATGACTATGAAGTTAACTGGAGAAAGCAGAGTTGAAAGCAGGCAAAGCATAGGGAATAGGAAAGGAAGAAGACAGTGCATCAAGAGTGGTCTTAGGGATGTGCAAATTTCTCTCCCAGACAGATTCATTGGCTTAGATACTTACAATGTCTATTTTTGCAGAGCATAATTTGCCATCCATTTGAAATATGTCACAGTAGATAATGTCTAGAAAATAATTTGAATTGTTGCTAGAATATTAAATAAAATACTCATTTCTTTTACTATGTTTGCTATTAGAAACTACAGGGGGAAAAGCCACAAACTCTTGGAAAACTATAGAATAATATAACGTAACATTGCCATATAGAGTTCTTCCCTCATGAACTCTGATGGTGCTGTTGAGAAAGAATTTGAGAAAGAAATCAATATTTAGACAATGATCAGGCATTATATTTCCTTTTAATTTAAAAAAAATCAATGTATTTTATCTAGAGACTTTTTAACTTAGATTTTTTATGGTTGGAAGAAACATAAAAAATAATCCACTGTCCATTACAGTTTTCCCTTTCATTTCCCACCAGGGATTTGATAGCTATCAGTTGTATTCTTTGGTTCCAAATAATAGAAGAACTTTATAGCACATACCATTGAATGTATTTGGCATATTCAGAATTTGGATAGTTCTGTTTTCTTTAGTCTATCTGTAAATAAACACCAACATCTCTCCCCTATGATTTCTGATGTATCCCTAGTACAAAGACTAGATGAGGAAGGACAGGGCCTAAGACATTGCAGCTCCAATTCCTGGTGGGTTATCATCCTACCATCTCTCTCTTAAGCAGCCAAAGGACTAAGTCTACATTTCCTAAAATTTGGGAATGCAAATTTCTGCTGTCTTCACAAAACAACTTAAAAATATGCATTTTCTAGAAATCATTCTACATGTGATACTGAATTTATGAAGCAGTCACAATATTGTATTATTTGAGCTGTGGAATTAAGCAATGGAAGAAAATGCTGTAGGAATCAGATTAGACAGTAAATAAAATTGCAATGTCTTAACTATTAAATAAATAATATACTGTAGAAAGCTACTTTGGAATTATTTGGTAATGTTGAGGTTAAAACTACCTAATTCAAACTGAATGGTGCTAACACCTCAGCTACCCCTAATCGTCAAATTTTGAAAGACAATAGATTAACTAAAACAATTCCTTTTCCCATTTTAGAAAAAGAAATCAAGAATTTTGATCTAATGTCATATAGTACAGCATTTGATTTTTTCAGCTTTTGATTTTGTTCAGATATCCAGGCTTCATTGAATTTTAATGGTCCCACTTGTGGAGATAATTGGATAAAATAAAGATTCATTTCCTGCTTCCAGGAAGATCAACCAAGAAATTCTTAACTCTGGAAAATGCTTCTGCTTGACTGACTGTTAAATGAAAATTTTATTGAGTGAGAATCCCCCAACACTGATTCTCCATTACTTTCTTTCTAGTGTTGTGCATGTTTCTTTTAGTTCAGTTTCCACATAGGTTGGGTGTATCTCTACTAATGAAAAAAAGTACTTTGTATCAACTTTATAGTGACTAGAAAGATGTAAATAAACATGCAATTATAACTAAGAATTAGCTAACTTGTAAAAGAAGTTTTCAGAATACTTTAAAAAAATAAGTAATAAATGCATAGTAGCTACTTGAAAAAATCACAAGTGAAAGTAAATATGTATTCAAAATATACACAAATGACTTAATGATGAAAAACTTAAAACTTGTCTAATAAGTTAACCAATAAACAAATTAAATCAAATACTTGCACTGAATGCTATTTTTAGCTGAAATGATTTTCAGATTTTGGAGGGCATTAATTCATGTTTCTTGAGTGAATTTTATTGTAATAATTTCGATCACTGATTTATGAATTCAGTGAATATTTACTTTATACCAGTTTTGTACACAGTTCTAGATTTATTGGTGAACAATGGCAAAGAATTTCATTTGTGCAACAGATAATATAAAATAAACAGTAAACAGAATATATAGACTATAGGAATGAAATATGCAAAACAAGGTAAAGGAGAACACGAATTGCAATTGCCAAGTACAGTTTTAAGTAGGATGGTCAGATTAAGCCTATTGAGGAGATAACTTTGATCAAAGACTTGATAGAAGGCATAGAGTTAGAAGAAAAGTGCACCCCATACAAAATCTAACTATAAATAAATTTAAGTTACTAGATATAAAACATACTTTGAAACCCAAGACTTAAGTAAAGATTATCTAATTGATTCCTTAAATTTTTTCCTATTTCCTTGACAATGATTCCCATGGCTTTGAGATAATTATATATATATGTATATATATGTATATATATGTATATAATGTTAGATTTTACCATTCCTTGTCCTTTTGTTTGGTTTATCTATCAAGTAGATAGGAAATAGTCTATCCTTTGGTCCTATTAGTGAAGTTCATTAAGGGTTGCTGTAGACAAAAAATTTCACTCCTAACATACACAGTTTACTGCATACTTTTTCACTTTCTACTTTTTATCTTCAATGTTGCCTATATATACTTTAAAAATCCATCTAAAATGTACTTTCCTTTCTAGGGAAATATTCTCTCACTGCTGTATATCTGTCAAATGTAAATGCAGTAAGCATAGGGCTTTCATTTACATAGCCAGCCATGGTTATATGGCATGTTTGCAAAGTATTTGTTCATATTCAAAACTTTTTATATAATATTTACTGTGATAAACAGTAAAAATTGTGGTAAACAGAGTTTATAAAATCAACGACTATTATATGGTACTGATTATAATTAGTATTGAGGTATAACATACCTTAATAAAGTACACACATCCCAGTGTATACCTTTGCCATGCTACTGCTATGAAGCAGTGGTGCTTCATGCTAGTTAATTCCACCATCCATCCTACTGTTAAAGAAATAAACTGTTCTGACTTCTATCACTGTTTATTAGTTTTGTCTGTTTGGAAGTTCATGTTAATGGGATGATACAGTGTGTACTCTTGTGTCTACTTCTTTCTCTCTTCATTTTGTCTGTGACATTTATCCACTTAATTGTATATAACAATAATACTTTATATGTGTTTGTGTGTGGCAATTCATTATATTAATATACTACAACCATTCTATTGGTAATGAGCTCTGGATGGTTTTAAATATTATGCTGTTATGAATAAAGCTGCTAAAAACATATTTGTAAATATGTGTAGGTAGATATAACTACTCACTTCTCTTACATTTATACCTATAAAGGAAATGTTGGGATACTTTTCTCCCAACAAATTGTTTTGTCCCCAAAAGTAGTTTGCTTTTCGAGAGACTGGTAAACTATTTTCAAAAGTGATGAGAGTATTTTACCCTCCTACCAACAGTGTATGAGAGATTTAGTTGCTCTACTATCATATATATTTTTTCAGTATGTGGAGAGCTTTTCCTAAGATAGTTCTTTGCTGTTGTTGATATATATCATGATCTACTGTTGGGAGCACGGGTGAGTGAAAGAATGGACAGACGGATGGAAGCCACTGATAATGATCTAAGACAGAGATGAACTGAAGTCACAGAATGGGACTTGGTGAACAAGTGCCAAGCTGTTTATTAGGAGTTTCAGGCCCCCCAGTAAAGGAGTGATTGCAATATGGCAGCAATGAAGGAAAAACCCAGGATCCCGTGGTATGTGGCACATGAGATAGGAGGTTGGGGGCTCATTACCAAGCAGGAAAAGCATCTCTGTGTGTGGGGGGTAAACACCTTTATCTTTCAGGACATATCTTTCCAGTGGGACAGTCTTAGAAAGTGAGGGGGTTGCTGTCACAGATAAGAGATTTGCTGAAACTATCTCTGGTTTGCCAGAGATGGGTGAAAATAGATAAAGGTATTCCCTTGTCTAAGGCATATCTCTTATCTATTTTTGGCACAGTTTGCTGTCTCCTTGGTGTTTTGAAAGTATAGGATGCCCCCCTCAGGCATGGTCACCAAAGCACAGTGCAGCACACCCACCCCAGAAGCACCCATAGACTTCCAATACAGTCCATTGTGCTCTCACCCCACCCTGTTCTTAACCCTTCTACCTCCCCCCCCCCCCACTCCTATGGTCAGTTTTCAGTGGTTGGTTTTAAAGTTTGTCTTTGACCCTTTGTTTAGTTTCTCTATATTCACATGTAAAGTATAATGAGATTGATGATGAGTTGAATTAGCAATTATTTTTCAAAATTGCATTTAAGAGTTTTAAGAAGGAAACTGGGATTTAACGTGAGCAAAATAGAACTCTGGGTATTATCATTTTCTAAGTCTAGATGGCGATGTAGAACAAAACCTAATGATGACCTCTGAGTTGTTTTAGTAGATTACAGCCAATCTCTCCTTCTATTCTCTCCCTTCCTCGTATTTCTTCATTTAAGCCATATTTCAACCTCACCTTGGTGAAGAAAATAAAACCACTGAGAAATAAAGGCAAGAGTGTTATGTTTAAAGTCTCTTGTGCAAAATTTCCAGTGAACAGTGAATGTTCCTCAGGATAAAAATGATGCATAAATATTTCAAAATGGATTTAATCCTTGCATTTGGGCTAGAACATAATTGATTTTCAGAGAAAATCACCACACTATAATAAAAAATGGGATTGTGAAGCTAACCTCTGATTGTGATGACTCAGAGGATTAATATCTGTTTCAACAGCAATTGGGAAGTGGTTCAGTGGTTCCTCACCCTACTTGCTTAGAATACTCTACTCATTTACTCTCCAGACCAAGTCTTATTACCATCACAGTGAAATTGCCAAAGATGACCACAGGTGACCAACATGTCTATTCTATTCTTATTAGTAAATGTTTTATTTCTGAAGTCCCCTGGCAATACTGTGTATTTTTATTTAAAATGTTTCCTACTGGGTCATATGTAAAGAGATAGTTCAAAAATATAAAGTCAACTAATGATAAGACATAGAATCTGGACAAGCCCAATCTATTTGCAAACTTTAAGCAAATAGTTCAGCCCAATTGCCTATAATTCTTCCCTAGTAAAAGTAAATTAAGTATAAAATGCACAATAAGTGCATGAATATAGCGTATCCTCTTCAATCATAATAAGAAGAATTAGGGCAGCAATTTTGTAATTTCAGTCACTTGAAATAAAGTCAAATGATTCAAGGATTTTATTTTGGAAAGAAGACTTTTCATCCTTATGCAATAAATTTGTCTATCATCTGTTGTGAAAATCCTTTAAAATTGACCTTTTAGCTGCATAAATTCACTTGTAGGTGAAGTCTACAATATGGTACATATAATATACAAAATAAGTGTTAGCTTATCAACTATTAGCAAGGCTTCTGGTCAACAGCAGGCTATTTATTAGTAAAGTATGGGGGGGACTTAAATTTATGTGCAGATTTTTTTCACTTTGTGGAGAGTGATGTGCCTGACACCCATGTATTTGAAGGATCTGTTGTACCTGGATTTCTCAATACATATCAATTTAAAAAAAGTAACAAATTCAGTTTTGTTGGTAGTATATAGTTAATAATTTTTGTAAGAAAGCAAAAGGAGACCATGTAAGTAATTTACATAAATTTCTCTTTTTGAAACTTAGTGATTATCCTCTGTTTCTATGCATCCATAAATCAGGGAACCTCTAGATTCCCATTAATGCGTCTTTCATTAATATTATCATGTTGAATCCATTTTCTTATACAACTATTATTTTTTTAAAAAGTGAGATCTAAAGACCTACTATTTAATTTGTCAAATAATTCAAGAAGCATTTCTACATTTCCAAATTCTTCAATGAATCTTAGAGACTCATTGCCTAAAGAAAAAGAAAACTCATAGAGTCATAGTTCAGATAATTTGTAATATTCTGAAAGGTGAACATACTGAATTTGAAACTTGTCATATTTAATTAGCAACCACTGAAGTGTTGCTAGAGGTTGGATTATTTTGTCCAACTCTTTCCACTGTTCGTACATCTTTATACACATTCTCCTGCTAGTCTGTTAAATCATTTGAAATTACAGTTTTGGAGGTAAAATACTGAATTTCAACTTCTCATACAGTTCAGACTGATGTGTTAATATGACACATTTCTTTGTCTGCTTAACTAATAAGTATATTTTGACATAATTCGAGACAACTCCCTATTTTAAATAATTGTATATATACCTTAGTGAAAATTACAAAAAAACATTGGTTTCATGGCAAAACATGATTCATAGTACAAGTATGAGACTGCTCATAAGGAAGACTGACTATATAGGACAAGGAAATCAATGTAGACTATAAGAACTTTTTATACTCAAGTATTCCAATAGGTCAACAGTGTTAGGATTTTCACATCCACTGATTTTAAGAAAAAGAATATTTTTGAGTGCCAATATGTTCCAGGTACTTTTCTGGGTACTAGGAGATAATGAATGGTAAAAGTAATAAGTAAAATTGTAAGGCATAATAGATAGCGATAAGTGTTGTATAAAAAAAAGAGAACTTGGAACAGGGGAGAAGAATTGTGGGAGGGACAAAGCTGCTATTTTCATTTGAATAGTGAGGAAACCCTAGATGGAAAGAAGATACAGGTATCCCTGCTTTTGAAAAAATTTACTTTCCATCACTTGGCTTTTGCAAAAGACCTACATGCTTATCTGTTTTTATTAACCAAAAGAAACCTGGAGAGCAGGCTGCATTTATTCTGGGCAACCATTATAGAATACAGAGTGGTGTGCACCCAGAGCACTGACAGTTGATCCACCCAGCTCCTTTCCAAGGAACTGCTTTATACAGGCTGTGTATCCTCATTCCTGCTGTCAGAATATGGTAGTGTTATGTATTGTGTTTCTGTTGTTTGATATGATTTGGTACCTATTTTTTTGGGTCTGAAGATTGGCAAACTTTTTTACATAAGATAGTGATAAGATTATGCAATTTGGATAGTAAGTAGGGAAAACTTGTGGACTAAAGATTTCAAGGCTATAGGAAAAACTACCTCCATTATTCAGTCCTAAAGGGTTTATAGAGTGGTAGAGAAATACACAGACCAATGTGTTTAAGAATGAAAAAAGGCTCTTCCCTTTTAGCCACAGAGGTGAGCTAATAAAATTGGGGAATATAGTTTTCATTCTAGCCTCACCAGGATCTGAGATGAGGCGGATGTAGCTGAGGGCAAGGACATATTATGTCATCTTTTCTTGTTATAGTGAAAAAAAGAAGTTTGCTTCTATGTTCTCTCCACTATAATTCCTTGAGAAGGAAGTGTTCTTTCCTTTTTCCTCTTTCCTAGAATCTCTTCACTGTCTGAAATAAATGTGTGTGTTTCAGCAAAATTGGTTAAATTAATTTAGTGACTGGTAATAAGCCAAAGTCTAGAAAATCAAATATTGTCAAACATCGGAAGGGTAAGTAAAATACTACAATTTAAATTCATAAGCATAAATGGAAAATATTTTAAAACTCATAAGAGTTTCTTAATGATCTATCCACTTATATTCTCAACATCTAATATACTTAAAGGTAGACATTAACTTGTACACACAATATTTTTTTTTTTTGCATTAATGGTTCCTTCCACTAACAAAGGAAAGAGAAAATACACCAATACATGTTGACAGAAAAACTGTTGTCTCAAATATTAAAAAAATATTAAGTATTTTTGGAAGCTGTGCTGTATTTTCAGGACTGTTACATATGTTTTATGATCATGATAAAAGATGGTTCATGTTCTAAGAAGTGACAGTCTGTATATCATTTTTTGTGTTTTTACCAGTGAACAATAGACAACAGACTAAAAACAAAACATTTGCTTTAAGAAATAACCTCATTGTCCACAATCACTGAACAAAGTATATATATATATATATACTTTATATATATATATAACAGAGATTATATATATTAATATGTATATATGTTATATATATATAAAACAGATCATATTCAAAGGCATATGATATGAATTTGAATCCTTTGGAAAAGATTTAAGAGTCATGTACAATTTACTGAAACCTGAACTATCTTATAATTTATCCAGGTTCATATTTTTTTATAAAAGTGATTATTTTTTGCCTTACATACTAGGGATAGAGGATAGTGGTGGTGGCAGCAAATATATTTTAGACATCAAAAAAATGTATTTTAAAAGACATCAAAAAAGACACTCTGACCCTATATATAGATAAGTTACCTGAAAAGCAATGAATCAGGCTGAGGCCAGGGATCATTTGAGTCCATGGGCTCAAGACTACCCCGGGCTACAAAGTGAGACCTGGTCTCTAGGAAATAGCTGGGCATGGTGGCGCATGCTTGTAATCCCAGCTACCTGGGATGCTGAGGCTAGGGATCACTTGAGTCTGTGGGCAGAAATACTCCGGAAAATATAATGAGATCTAGTCTCTAAAAATAAATAAATAAAAACGAAAAGCAGTGAATCATAGCAACTGAATATTGGAAGAACATTTTAGAATGGAAATAAGAACAGGAAAACATCAAGGTCAGTCTTACTAACAATTTTCACTAACCCAGAAAGATTTTAACAGATAGGGTGCCCCTCAGTGGTTGTTTCAGAGCAATTTTTTTTCCAGTTTTACTTGGATATGTAATATTCTCTCTTCTCAATAGACTATGAAACTAATAGAGAGAATTATTTTGGGTAATCCCAGGAATGTTTACATTGCTTCCAACAAGGATGAAATTTGGGAGGCTCATTCAGTTCTGCCGGTCTAATTGCATGCTTTCAGGAAGAAGATCCCAGAGATGATCGTGTGCCTAGTATAGGATGATTAAATTCAGGCTCTGCTAGATTAGCTCACGAAAGGGCAATCATGCTTGATTCATTTGATTGCCGGACTGGAAATGAAAGCACAGCCGGGATATAATTACTCCGGATTCTTCAGACCTCAAATACAGTACAGCACAGATATGAAACAAAGCTAGTCCTCAAAATGATGAACCACTTTAAAGAGAAAGATGACTGGTTTAGCAAGTAAAAAAAAGGTGTCAATATCAAAGACAAAGGATGTGCCTGGGAATCTGTTTTGCTTAGAATGGGAGAGCACAGAAAAAAAAAAATCACTTGATGAGGGAAGAAAAACTGGGGCCCTGAGTCAGGAAACTGGGATGGCTTATCATCTGAGTCTTACGCCAGCTTTGTGACCTTGGTCAGACTCGCTGGGCCTCAGATTTTCATCTATGAAACAATGGGTTTGGCATAGGCCGAACGTGTCCATGAATCCAGGATATACACAGGCAAGGAGTAGCAGCATTCATTTCATACAAAAGAGTCATAATTTGAATATTTATGAAAGCAAAATTAGCTAGTGATGCAAAAAATGGTGACTAAAGATGACTGATGGAGAAAGCAAATCATCCTAAAAGCATCTGAAACATACTATGAAACTGACAGAGACAATCCTTTCCAAAAAGCTTAGAGTGTAGCCTATCTAAATTTCTTCCACCAGTAATCTTATTCTCTATCCTCTAACATCACCTTCTTTTTCTCCATACTTGTTTCCAGTAACCATGGTGATAGTCCCTCCCAGCAACCTCCTTCACAGCAGGCCCTTTTGGTAGACATCGAATTTTGCTTCATTCACTGATGCTGGGAGCTAACAATGCTGTAAAAATTAATTTATTAACATTTTCCTCATGCCTTTTGTCCAGAAAATAGATGCAGGAAATTATTCCACACTTAACCTCCCTACAAAAGGGGCACTGTAAAACAGGGATATTTAACTGTTAATTTCAGATGCTAACATAAAGGGGCTACTGATTATACCAGAGATTCAATTCCCTGCCTCAGTCCTCAGGGATTGTAAAGTCTTAGTACCCAAACTGGTTGCCACCTCCTTTTGCTTTTGTGTGAAATGGAATAAAATAGATTGTCCACAGAAACAACGTATCACCCTGGATTTCCTAATCCTCTTTGTTTTCTGCTGCATTCTCCCTTGTAAGAAAAACACCGCCAGTAGGTAATTATCACAGTTATGAAGGAGTTGAATTTTCCACAGGAAAGTATACATAAATCTACGCATTTCTCTAATGAGTTCTACTATTTTTTATTTTGGAATATAAGTAAGCAATATGTGATACTCATTTAAAGATGTAATTATCTGGCAATGACAAAACATCAAAGATTCTCTGATGTCATTAATGGAGATAATAAAATTCCCATAAACTCTCATTTAGACATGTTCAGTGTGTGTCCACCTGACTTATTGTAGTCCTTTATGAAAACTGTCCTCTGTAAAGCAGTATGTGTGTGTGTGTGTGTGTGTGTGTCACACACAAAGGGGACAGATGATGACATTCATAGGCTTATAGACTCAACTCCTGGGGACACACTTGGATGGAGGCAATTAAAATGCCTGTCAGGCGTTTGATACCAGAAACCCCTATGGCAAACTGCTAACTCTTAAGCCCCGGCTGCCTCTTATTGTCAGTGAATGATGGCGGAGCTGGGTGGCTTGTCATCATTCTCGAAAATTCTGAGGCTAGTGAGCTCGCTCTCGCTCTCCCACTCGCTTTATTTTCCTTTTCGCCACTGCGGGGACTTTTTCTAATTTGCAGCTTCCCTTTTCCCGACACACACAGACAGGAGCTGGTGGCTTGCAGACTGCGTCTGTCTGGGGCTAGAGAGGGAGAGCCAGCCTGGGGAGATAACACTCGGAGGGAAGAGCTCTGCAGCAACTCTCCAAGGCTAGACACGGGTGGTATTCCTGCATCTGCGCTGGTAATAGTTTGGATTTTTAAATTTTTATTTTGTTTTATATTTCATCTGCATTTCAAGGAAGAGGTTTTCTGTGATCTCAAAGTGAAATGCTTTAACATTCATGATTGAGCTTCCTGAAAATTCAAGTACTGCATTTTTTCATACCACAAATCTCAAGACATAGGTTTATTTCCTGGATGTGGAGAATATATTTGCTTGATGGTGAGTTATGACTTTCTTTATTAGTGAACAATCCAATATATGTATTTTTTTTCCTTTGTTTTGTTTCGGCAGATTCTTCAGCTTGTTGTCTCTAACCGAGGAAACATTGATTGGAAGCTACTCATTCAGAAAATTAAAAGGTACCACACTTTTTTGTTGTTGTTGTTGTTTGAATCTTTAAATGAGCTAAAAATAGGGAGGGTTTGGAATCTTTCAATTTCAATTAATCTTTGTGTGGTGTGGTTGGTCTTTTATCCTTCAGTGTATGTTGGTCATTGTCTATCGCATGTATGATTTTGGATGCAGAAAATGCCATTATCCAAGAACTGCCTTGGTTATGTATCTAAAGAATTGTGTCTTTTGATTATGTAGCAAGTTATCAACAAATATCCATATGTCTGGCTTATTTTGGATTTTTATTATTGTAACAGATTTAAGAACTGTCCAATATCCTCTATCTTTATAAAAATTTAATAATTTGAATTTAAGAGAAAGAGACTAATGATTTTATCTGAGAGAATCTTTCTCATAAATGATATTTTAAAATGGCTCAGTGAAATTACTTGCCCTCCCCAGGTATAATGAGAGCTAGCGATGAAAGCCAAGAATGACTCAGTGTTGTTGGGTTTTACGAATAAGATACTGTAACTTCAAGTACTTGAATCTTTAACAATGGATATATTGAAAGGTGGAGGTTGTTAGTTATTAAAAGAACTGATTTTTCTTATGCTTTATTCAGCATAGACAGCATAAGAAAGTATTCCATCTTGCCATGAAAGCAGTTGAATACATTGATCCTGGGCCTCAAATGAAAATATTAATTTTCAAATTCATCATCAGGAGGTATATTGATTGGAGATGGCACTTAGGGGTATTGCTTTTTCTTTCATTCTTTAAGATTCTTTTTGACTTGAACATATACTCATGTCACTCAAACTTGTATTTGTAATTTGCCTTTTAAAAAATGGAAGACATTTTCTGCCTTGCTGAGAAGATCAATGACATCTTTTAAATCTTTTCTTGGCATGCATGTATTTCCCCTCAACACTCTCAACCCAGTGTATTTTATGCATTAAGATCAGCTTTTTTATTACTTTTTATTTTACTTAGAAAAAGCTAGTGTCTAGATACTGGTCCTGAAATATCCAGAGTATGTGTGTGTACACCTGTGAATAGTTATAGCTCTTGAAGGAGACAAATGTATTGTCCTTGGTTAATTTTCTCTGCAATGTGTAATTATGAGAATCTTAATTTATTCATTCCACAAGCACTTATTAAGAGCCTTGCTGCTGTGGGTAGTTATTGTGGGAGAGCGGGAAGGGGCAGATGCCACTGTCTCCACCCTTCCAGAGTGTAGGCAGGTTCCCATAAGAAGCTGCACAGGAGAATGAATTCATTATAATAAATCAGTGTGTTCTAAAAAAAGGAAATTGCATTATTTCAGATATTGAACAAAATCTGATAGACCTGTCCCATGAATACATTAAATATATTTTACTTTTACCTCAGATATTACTTAGTAGAATCGTGTATGAAATCTCTTAACAGGACTTGCTGTTTCTCTTGGATGTTGTAAAATCCTTGAGGCCTTTCTCTTTTTTTTTTTTCCTTCAGAGTAAATGCAATCTTTTCATGTTTGGTGAAAAAAAATATTTGGTATCTTCCTGCCTAACAAAATTTATACGGAATTTCATATGATAATCTGTTTCCTAATTATCATCTAGGAATTAATTTCGTTGATTTTGAACTTTGTGGTCTTTACACAAATAGGAAAAGGATTAAGTTATTTGTCCTTTTAAAGGTCTTCAATATACTATCCATAGGAACTAAGAGCTCTGTGGGCAATTTATCTGGGTATTGGTGATATGACATATTAATTCACCAAAAACCTCTTGGCACCTGTATTTTCTTGAACTGTCTTATAATTCATACAACATACTTTGTATAACAATAAAAGTTGACAGAATCTGTGTAATAAAGCAGAGTTGATTCAAATAGTCTGTTTCAGTGCTAAATCAGAGGAGAATTTGACTTTTGGGACGTTAATAAAGTCAGGAGTCTGCTTTACAGTTTTACAAATTAATATCATACATTAGTTAATTCCTTAACTGAGCATTTCATTCTATCGTCAGTATGTAGAATATTGCCTGGACCATTGTAGGAGTTTAAGAAATATGTAATTGTTTGATGATTAAATGGATTCATCTGTATTTTCCACCATTATTTTTTTCATTCTTGTTTTTCATGAAATTACATTTTTTGGTTACCTAAAATAGGCAATCATAATTCTTTACTTAATAAGATTGTGAATACTGGATAGAAAATCAGGCCTGCATATAGAACTTTCTTCAGGTTATATGGAAAAGAATTTTTCTGGGTGTAGGTCAAGATGGAAAGAATTTTTGAAACGTCCCTTTTCACTTTCACCAGCTGGGGAAATATGCCAAGCTGCAGCGTGAGTTTTGCTTTGTGGATGCTTATAATACTACTCCCAGGCTCTGACACTGTTTATTGCTCTTCATGTCTTGAGCCAAGATTTTGCTGCAGTAGAGAGGAAGCCTTTTTTCCCCCTCTGTCTCTTTCTGTCTCTTAATGTAATACTAGAAATGATGTCATACTCTTCTTAAATGTTTTGTTCCTGGCTATGAGCTAGTATGACATCATTTATTTATTTATTTATTTAAGGATCCTGTATAGAAATTTCTAGAATCATAACTTTTTAAAAAAGCTATTTTTTATTGTCTTTTTTTTTATTAATAAAGCTAAAATGTTTTATTATTGGCTATGGATATGTACCAAATAATGCCCTAAGCCCTTAATATGTGTTATCTCATTTCACTCTCTCTACTTTCCCAGGAGATGGATATGGCTTCTATTATACAGGTGAATAAACTGATTCTCCTATTGTACAACCAACAGAAGACTTGCCAGAGTCCCTCATATTACACACAACATACTATTTTTTCCAGTAGAATTTTTTAGCTCACTGTTACAGTTTTGTTATATTATTTATATTTGGCGTGTATGTTACTTCAGTAAGCTTAAAGTGATATGCCTGAAGAATCTTTATGAAGAATACATAAAATATATATTATTATATAATATAGAAGTAAAGATATATATAATCATTGCATTCTGGTGTAATTTATATCTTTAATATACATTTTAAATTTAAGACGAAAAGTTTTGTTTTGTTTTGTTTTTGAGACTAGGTCTTGCTATTTTTGCCCATGAAACTGCAGGCTCACATTGCCCAGGGTACCACAGACTCAAGCAATCCCCAACCTCAGCTTCCCAGGTAGCTGGGATTACAGGCACGCGCCACCACACCCAGCTATTTTTTTTTTTTTTTTTTGCAACTAGGTCTCACTATGTTGCCCCAAGCGGGACTCAAACCACGATCCCTGGTCCCCACCATGGCTTCCTATGCTGCCGCCTACAGGCACGTGCCACTGTGCTGGCTCTAAGATGAAAAGTTTTATTATTTAAGAAAGAATCTGAGAATTAACTTAGGAAGTTTTTAAATTAATGAGTTCACATAAAGCATCCTTTCTGCCATTACAATTAAGCTTAATATTGAATTACATAATCATATCAAAATTAGTCAGAATTTATCTGCTAAGTAGAAAAATAGTTATGCTGTATTTTCCTATATGCTCTCTGTATACTATTTTCTATCTATACAGATTATTTTGTCTACAAAGATTACTTTTAATTAAAATAAAGGCAGAAAAGTATTCAAATGGTCAAATAATTTAAAGGAAATATCAATTAGAATGTAAAAATATACACTTCAACTCAAAGTGCAGTGAACTAAGCCTAATTAACTAAAGGTACTAATCATTACACCAATTGTGTTAAGATCCTTTACTTGTAAAGTAGTATATGGAATACTTATGGAATTCAGAGGGTACTGCAGAATAAGACCAGGAAGTTGCACCAAGGCTTACTGGTGTCCCAAGAGACACATGAATAATTTATAAGGAGACTTCATTACAGGGCAGGATTAATAACAATCAAGAAGGGATTCAACAGGAAATATTTCATGGAGGATGAGTCTTTTGAGTTAGAACTTAGAGATGAATAGAAGTATTCAAGGCAGAGATAATGCATGGAGAAGTTCCAGGAAGAACATACAACACTAGCAAAGAAGAAAAGGAAGTAAACATGCTTGGAGAGCTTAGACTGATCTCATTTATGTCTAGGGTGCAGGGCAGGCAAAAGGGAATTCTTAGACTATAAGGATGGAGAGACGCAAGAATACTATTTTATACCATGCAGAATCACTAATATTCTTTACTTTTGATCAAAAAATTAAAATTTCATTTAATTCAGCCTAATACATTGAAAAGAGTTCTTAAATATCAAACATGGATTTTTTTTTTTTCAGTATCAGCAGGCAGTTAGGGAATTTATTTTCATTAAGATACCACTCTGACCTAAGCTGTTTAAGACCTTAGTAGTTTAAGAAAGCTGTGTTTTCAGATGACTTATTCTATATTTACATGCAAGATAAATTAGAGTTGTATATGAGACTATATTGAATAAAGTGTTGCTTTGGAAGCTGTTATATACGGTTAGCCTGGAAAAAATAAAAATTTTAAGAGTATGTTGACAGTGGACATAAAATAGACTTCCTGAAAATGAAACATATTCCTGAACTCAAGTTCATGTACGGAGTACATGAGTATTTGATTGGTAGGAGCAATGAAAAACAGAAAGATTCAGTGGTGTGACACTGATGTTTGAATTTGGCAGCTGGCAAAATAAGTAGGAAAGCTAGTTAAAAATACTTGAGGAAAGAGACCCTGTTTTATTTTTTCATATCCCTAATTTTTAGCAGATTGCCTAAAACATAACAGGAAGTTAATAAATCCTGATAGAATTGAAAGAGTGAAAACAAAAGGAAGATGATTTCAGGCCATGCTGCTGGATGGGTGGGCCTGGGCTAGGAAGTCAAGACATGTAGCTCCAATGCTGAGAAGAGAAATTCACGGAATGAGTTGAGGATCAAAAAAATTTTGAAGAGAATCAGAGGGAAAACTGAGAAAAACCCACATTATGGAATTAGGGTGAGGAGCAGGAGTTGACTAAATTCAAGGAAGAATAAAATGAAAAGCCTAGAAATGAGAAAACAGACAAGGTAATAGAAAACAAGACTAACTTTCAAGCTATGCAAAGAAAATTGAAGAATGAGAATGAATAAAAAAACTGCTAAATTTATTAAATACTTATGTACTTGTCTGTTACAGGAACAAAAAAAACCCACAATTCGCAGAATTTGTAAAATACGAAGGCATATAAGGAAGAAATAATAGTCACTCATACTTACATAATCCAGCAATTATGGTTAACCTATTTTCAACCATTTAGCTTAGTGTCTTTCATCTATTGCATTTATGTTTACATAATCAGGATCAGAACCATACAATTTGAATTTTGCCTTTTTCTACTTGAAGATACTTTTAGTATCTTAAGCCTCTCTTACAACATGTTGCCATCTGCATAACATTCTATTATGTAGACACTGGTTATGTTTATTCTTTATCATTCCCGATTTTTCATTGGCATCCTAACACTGCAATAAAATAGTTTGTGACATATGTGATATCTCAAACCACTTGTAATGGTATTTCCAACACCAGAATCACTGTTTACTATATTGCCACACTCCTGACCAGTTACAATTTGGTGGTTTCAAAATGAAACCATCTCAGCTCTCCTCCAAGAAGGGGAGTCTAAGGTTATATTAGAACCTGCCATGGATCAACCCCAGTGTCACAATTAGGGACTCTGACTTAGATTTCCTTAGCTCCATTTCCAGAGTAGTAGCAACTGAGAGAGGTGCACAAGCTTGGGGCTGATTCTGTGTCCAGATCTGACTCTAAACCAGTCAAATTGTGGGAACATAAATGAGATCTTGAGAACTGAATGAATGAATAAGGATGTGAAAACAGTAGTAAAAGGTATTAAGGAAGCCCAGGACTCAAAGCAAAGAGATCAATAGGGCAGCAAGGGTAGTGGCTGCAGGGAACTTTGCTCTTCTTAACATAGAAGTCCTAAGCCAAAGGAAGGGGCAGGGGTGTGTGTGTGTGTGTGTGTGTGTGTGTGTATGTGTATGTGTATGCATATGCATGTATGTGTGTAGGCATGTGTGCATGGAGGGTGGAGGAGTCGGGGGGACAAATTGTATCTACATAGAAAGATAGATTTATAAAACAAGACTTTAATGGAAAGGTGATAGAGTACAGACAAGAATCTGAACCTTCTTATAGATAATAGTAGGAGAAAAGGAAGTAAGATTTTTCTAGGTGTAAAAAAAAGTATATGGGACCTTACATATCATCTGAACTTTATCTTGGATTGGAGAAAAATTAACTTATTATTCAGTGAATATTTATTGAATACTAATTCCATGCCCTTCTGCTCTAAGAACTTTTCTTTTAGAGGGGGAAAGTAATCAATTGGTAAACAAATAGAAGATTACTCAGGCAGCTTTGCAGAGAATGGGTGTTAAGCAGGTTAAGAGTAAGTATTGAGAGATAAGCTTCTCAAACTCTAAAGCAGAGCTGAATCTACTGGGGATTTTATTAAAATGCAAATTCAGAATCAGCAGATTTTTAGAAGAGTCCTGAGATCTAGTTTAACAAACTTCTAGGTAGAGTTACTGCTGACCCAGAGACCATGCTTTGATTGATCAGAAGTTAAGACAGGCAAGAAAAGTTAGAAATGATCGGATCAGTTGTTATGAAGAAGTCATATGTGAACCCTTCCTTTTGTGTGGCAAGTCTACATACTTTCAAAGCCCTTTATTCGTGGAAAAAAGAATTGTCTCTTTTCACTTTGGAGCTTTTCAATTAGCCAGTTGTTTATGAAAGATCCATTAAACCAGCCTTAGTGGGCTACTGAGCTTTCATTCTTTCTGCTCAGGTCAATGTTCACTATGTCACAGAATGAGTATTTGTGGCTCATATTTAGGGATGTAATTGTATATAACACTATGCCAGTTTCTTTACTCCTGTCCCTGCTTTATTTTCTTTGAATTTTTAACCTCTTCTCTGCTGGGGATATTCAGGCCCACTGAATTCTCTGACCCTCAAGCTTGTCATATTGCACATTTCTCTGTACTTAGTTGTGAAGGTTCTGTCTTCTTGCCACACGCATCCTGATGCAAAACGTCTGCTTTAAGTCACAGGACATGATGCTTTAAGTCACAGGAGATGATGGAGGATAGTCTTTGATTTAAAGAATGCATTTTCCCCCAATAAAATCATCTCTCTTTGGTGGACTGAGGATATAAAATCATCTCTCTTTGGTGGACTGAGGATGTGTGTGTTTGTAGATGATTAGACTGTTCATAGTAGCTAACTGTTCGCAAGAAGTTTTGACAGAATCTGTTCTGGAGAAATGTTGTCTTTCTGCCTCTAGCACCAGGCTCTAACTCTCAATCCTCTCCCACAATTGCAGGAACTTGGGGTTCATTTACCTGTGTGATTCCCCTCACACCACACATTTCAGTCATAAAATAAGAAGATTTTAAAAAATCACATATATATGCATATTTATCTGTCAAGGAAGAACAGTCTCAGTGCACATTAAACATCTGTGATAATTTCACATTTATGAGCATTTCTCTCAAAAAGGGCTGATTCTGTCTGTAAGCCAGACCAGGAACGGATCTCAGCACCTTGTCACTGCGATTTTGTAGTTGGATGTTTACTTAGACAAGTAGAGATGAGTGATGTCACCAGAAATTTGTTAAAAATTTCAGTGAAATATCAAATAGCTTAAGTTGATAACTGTGTTACTTTAAGAAGAGCAGTTAGAAGAGATCCTGAGGAAAAGAAGCTCTGTCCTAAGCATATTTGTATTCCCTAACTGCTTTC
Source organism: Uropsilus gracilis (assembly GCA_004024945.1). Lineage (NCBI taxonomy): Eukaryota > Metazoa > Chordata > Mammalia > Eulipotyphla > Talpidae > Uropsilus > Uropsilus gracilis. The sequence goes on along the minus strand of PVHY01009200.1, from coordinate 7,190 downwards.
AGAGAAAATTTCATTGGTGTTCGCCTCACTGAAGTTAAGGAAATGAGTGGCGTGTGTGTGTTTGTGTGTGTGTGTCTGTGTGTATGTCTAGTATTGCTAAAATGGACAGTACTCATCTTATTTGGATAGTGTAACTGGATAAATTTCTATAACTTATTACAATACTTATGCCCTTTAACCATTTGAGTCTCCAGCCAGCAAAGGATAATGTTTGTCCTGATACACATTCTACTTATTTCTCAATAAATAAATAAACAAACAAACAAACAAACAAATCTAAACCAATCCTGTTTGTCCTGATACACATTCTACTTATTTCTCAATAAATAAATAAATAAACAAACAAACAAACAAATCTAAACCAATCCTCCTTTTCTTTTTTGTGAATTCCATTTGGGTCTGCCTCAGATGGTTTGAATTAACCTTTCTTCAGAGTCTACCCTGGTGTTAATAATTCTGGATTATGACCATTTAAAGCAACCGGATATACATTGATCCACATCTGGTAATTGTTGAAACACATTACAAACAAAATATATTTCTTCCCAATGTGTAGGGATTTCAAGAATGGTATGGTTTTGTTTTTGTTTTTAGGAAGATCTTATATTTTATTGTCAAGGTGAACACACTTAGTTTCCTATAAAAATATTTTCTTGTTCATTTTAGAATTTTCTCATGGTAAAATTTCACAGTTAGGTATACAAAATAAGACAAAATATGTAGGCAGTAAAGATCTTACATAGTGCCTAAAAGCAGTGGGCTAGCATGATTATAAAGCATAGCTGCTGGCGAATATATAATGTTCCAGAATTTTTTTAAAAAACAAAACTAGACTTTCTATTCTTTAAATAGTGGGAATAAAAATTCCTAAAATGATTGACTTTCCAAGATTACATTAGTACTTGAGAAATTATGAGATCCAGTAATAAAAAAAAAACTTGCAAAGTCATATAAAAACTCATGATATTGGAATACTGCTGCATAGACTATACCTTTCCTCTGTGGAATGGTGGTTTGTCCAGTAGATCAGTGGGAAATTATATATATACATATGCATATATTCATATATATATAAATTTACTATGTGCATGCACTTTTAGTTCTGATACCTTTATTGTGCTCACAAAAATACTCAGGATTTAGACTTTGGATTGTAAAATTGTTGGAATAATGTAAGTAGTTAAGAAGTTACAGTTAGGCATTAAGAAAAAAAGAAGAATCCTCTGCCATGTTATAAGTCATATAGGAATTTTCTACTCTATGGCATCCTAAAACGTACTGATTTCATATTAAATAAGATGAAATTTGAAAAATGCGAGTGATGTATTCATGTTTCTCCATTAGAAAATGATAAACCTGGGGATTATGATTTTGTTTTGACCCCAAAGCTTTCTTTCACCTTTTATGATGGTGCATCCAAGGTAGATAAGTATGTTGTTCTAAATGAGTATATAATCCTAAATCTGAAATATTTTGATAGAGTACTGACTTGATTGTCAAAATGAACTCACTCTAAGGCAACTATAGTAGAAGGTCTGCTATATGGATTACCTTGCACAATCCTTTTTATTTTTTTTGATTACTAAATTAATATGACATGGAACTCAGTATGTCCTAGAAAAATAAGAGCTACTACTAAAATGGTTTTAACTTTACAATATGAAAAAAGAATATGGGTCCATATGTCACAAAAAATGGAACCTTATTGGTTTAAAAGCATTTGACATAGAAATAGATTAATAAGAATCCTTAGTTCTAAGTGGGCAAAAATAGCAAGACCTAGTCTCAAAAGACAGACACACAGACAGACAGACACACAGACAGACAGATAGACAGACAGACAGACAGACAGACAGACAGACAGACAGACAGACAGACAGATAGATAGATAGATAGATAGATAGATAGATAGATAGATAGATAGATAGATAGATGATAGGCATTTTAAAATACAAGCACTGGGATTTCATTTTATTAGGTAATTTTAAGGATTTATAAGAACCTTGGGCTGAAAATGGTAGATTCAAGTTCTGATTTCTGATGTACAGATGGAAATGGAATGATACATAAAGAAAATGATAATCTCATGAGTTACTGACCAGGACAAGGGTTGAGGTTAGGTGTCTCAAGGCAGACACCAAAAGGAATAGGTTCACTGAGGGTCATTTCCATTGCTGGCCCTTTACTTGTTGACAACACAGGTGTTTGAGATTCACTTGTGCCCATCTCCCAGAAGTGTAATCTATATATATAGATAGATTATATATGTTATATATATATATATTATATAGATATCTATCTATATATATAGATAGATATCTATATATAGATATCTATCTATATATAGATATAGATATATATCATCATAAGTTCACAGTGGTATCTCCAAATTCATTAACAGGAGATTCTTCCCCACCTTCCCCATTCCATATTTGTTCTGTCTTCCTATAGCTAGAGCCCTCATCCCAACAAAAATATTTCAACATATGTACTCATTATTATCTTTATATTGTCAAAGTTTTTAATGTTTATCTTCTATTCTGGGACTATAATTAAGTGACTTACATTTTGTTTAAGTTGATTTAGAAAAGCAAACCAATTACAAGTAACATCTACAAAGTTGCTTATGGAAGTATGTTTTCCTGTTGAGTCAATTACTTTTAACTGAATTATTCAGATATAAATCCAAACTTGTGTCTCTCTAACTCTTGCTTTTCAAGGGAGCATTTTGAGTCAAGAGTCAGTGACTATAATTTTTTGCCAACGTAATTTCTTTCCTGTAAGTTGAAGTCAGCATACGCTTTCTATAAAGGGGCAAATTGGAAATATTTTCTGTCCTTGAGGGCTGTAATTTTTCACAGCAGCTATTCATACAGTCTGTTACACTTACATTATGCTCTGTCACTTTGGCACCAAGAAGAAGTCAATGATAATAAATAGATGAATAGCCATGGCAATGTTCTCATAAAACTTTATAAAAACAGGTGGTATTTGGCCCCTGAGCTGTATTTTGTTGACTCTTGTTTTAGACTATATTCATCATTTCCTATGCTTTCTACCTCATGCCATTATATTGTATTCATTCTCTTTTGGTTTTGCTGGAGATTCTTCAAATACATTTATTCAATGATAAATATGATAAATATGAGTCCTTTCAAACCTGTGCTAAGACTTAACTGAAAATTTACTTAGATACACAGTTCTATTCCAGTTTAGCATTCAGTATTATTGATAAAAAAAGAGTTGATATTTGGGATCAGTCAGATTCTTATTTTACTGTAAGTAGCCATATTTTTTTTCTAGTGGATTTTAAAAGTTTTAATGCAATTTCAAAGGAGTGTGTCTAGCTGGAGGTGTTCTATCATTTCTCTCATATGGCAGTCAGACCATTTTAAATATTATCCTTTTTAACTTAAAGAAACTTTGTATATTTTTCTTTGATTTTTGTTGCTATCATTATCTCTGTTCTGTATATAGGGGGTTCATTCTAATAAGTGTTGGACATCCAGTATTGCTTTATCACATCTTTCTTTCTTATATTTTAAAAACCTTTTCACTTTTTCTACATTCTAGTTTTTTTCCTCCTTATCCTCCTACATTTTTCTTCTTTTCCTCTTTATCCTCCTCATTATTATTATTATTTAACTTCAGTCCTGTCCAAGCTTTTTAAAAATTCAGTGAATTACTTATTTGAGTGACCCTATGGTAATATCCAGGAATTTTTTCTAGACTCTGATAGTTTCCATAACTCATTTTGGGGAAGAAGTTCAATTTTTGGAACACAATATTCTTTCATAACTCTCTAAGAAAGAGATATAATAGTAAGTTCTCTTTCATTCCCCAAATTGTTTCTATGTTCTCAACATTCATTTTTTTAAAGTATTTTTCTTCACAATGTTAATTTTTCTCAGCTGTCTTATTTGTAGGTTTTTTTTTTCTTTTCTTTTTAGTGAATGGAAAAACTAGGTTGTTTTCTCTGTTCTGTTGAGCAGGTCTTTACTCCTATTGCCATCACTGTCCGCTGCAGGTTCTGGGTAAAGACAGAGAGTCTATCAGGCAGCAGGTATCCCAAGAGGAGCATGAAAATAGAACTAGCAAGGTTAGGATCCTACAACTCCATAATGTGTTTGATTCTGCAAAGATTTATCTGAACTAGACCAGGTCCCCAAACTGATCATGTACTTTCATTAAGAACTAATTCCTATTATCACCAATGAAGGTAAAAGCTTCTTATGTCAACTAAAAATGCCATAGCAAGGGAGGAGGATAGCTAGTGTTATAATCATTCTGAATATATTTTTACATAATTGTCATGATAATCGGTCCCTCAGCCCTGTCAGACTCTTTATTTGAAGACTTTAAACTTGGGGCTTCTCCAAATTGATAGTAGACTCCTCAGGATTTTTCCCTGTATGCACATCCAAGTGTGAGTTCTAATACATCAGCATATTTTTCGTTAGGGTTTTATTATTTTCCCATAACTTTATCTTTTCTTGGTATTTTTAGTATTTATATGATAAATAGGAGAAAGTAGAAAGAAGTATGACAACACTTCCATTACTGATTATATTTTCTCCAATCTGAATTTTTATAACAATTATATATTTGCACCACACTCTTGCATTATTATTATGTTGTTCTATCTTCAACTTACTAGCTACCTGGAAAACTTCCTTCTTCCTCCTGGGCCTTTCTTTCCTGTAAAATAAAGATAATTTCTGATTGTTGGGGTTGAATTGGATCTTATGAATGCTTGTTGGAAGTTGTAAAGAAGAATATAAATATTAAACTATCTTTATGTATAAGACTTTATCCTGGATAGATGGCACCAAGTTGAAACAAGAGCTGACACTCGACATGCACTGCAAACCAAGCAAACAAAAACCTTAGAGATTATATATTAGTAGCAATACTAAAATAAAAAATTGTTCAGGGATACATTTTTTCACCTAATGAAAAGATAAAAATTAAAAGCAGACCAATATTGTAGTTGAAATACTATCAATTAAATTAAAATAAATGTGCACTTTATGTCTAGCATAGAACATATAACTTACTGTGTTTGATCCTTTCACTTGGAAAGATTAAAATTTACATATTTTCCTAATAATAAGTCTAATTTAGTACTATTTAGCTGTCACAAAAATATTATTGATATCATATGAGTGCAGTTAATTGAAATCTGTTTTCTAATTAGGTTGGGACAAGGATCAGCCAGTAAAAGGAAACTAGAGAAAACAAGAATAAGAGTAAAGGGCCTAACTCTAAGAGTTGAAGAAATGTTAAGAGAAAAATATAGGAAAACGAGTTAGAATCATAGCAGCTTTTAACATCTGTACTCTGGGAGAAACCATTTGTGGATGACTGATAAAGATGGGATTTTCCCTAAATTATTAAGATACAACATCTTAGTGATAGCCGCTATTCTTAGTAACAAGCTGAAAACACATCAAGCAGAGAAAACATATAATAAATCAATGTGAATGTATACCGAGTGGTTTATATATGATTCACTCTCTAACCAGCTGACCGCTATTAATTCTCATTTTTTGTGCACAGTTACTACATTCTAAAGTTGAATGTCTGTAGAGGGTAAGTCACCAGCCCTAGTTAAATGTTAATGGATCTAGCAACATAGAATAACTTCACTTCAAGGCCTCACCCTAAGGAATGTGAATAAAATGCGTTTGTTTGACTTTTTATGGCCACCATTAAAAGTAAAGGAAATGAAACCATAAACAATTACGCTCAAATACTGGCATAGCTGGAACTGCTTTGCAGGAGTTTAAAACCATATTTATTGATGGGGAAACTCTGTTTAACTTTCCTTCCCCATCTAGAGTGTAATTGAGGTTAAAAAGTATACTTGAAGTCATAAGCAAAATGTAGACTGTTAATTCAGAGTGAGTTTATTTTGATATGTTTTCATTTTCTGTTGTAAAAGACTGGGACAGTTTTTAAATTCTACTTTTTTTTTTTCCTATTCCATACCTGTTTTTTCTTGGGGACTTGTGGGTACATGACCACTCAAAATTAGATCCAGAATTCCTGTCTCTCCTGCAACAAAGTATAAGAACAGGATTGATTTCAGAGAGAAAGATATTGAAAAAAGTTGTCTGTGAAGACTTAAATCAACTGTTCAAAAGGAGGAATGTGTTTGTCATCACTCCTTGCTCCCTTCTTCTGGTGGAAATTCAGGTTTAACAGCTAGAGCTTCAGCAGCCATTTTGAATATAAGATTTTGTAATGATTTATTTTATTGTTCAAACCATTGTAGTTTGGGGTTTTTCATTACTTGCAGTCTATCCTAGTCATCATTTTTATAATAGCTTTCCAACTTTATGTTTACTTTCAATGACTCTAAAATGTCATTTTTTAGGTATCATTATTATTTACACACATGTAACATTTGTATTAAAATTATTACCTAAAATATACCAGTCTAATTTTTTACAAAGTCCTCTCAATTCTGCATCAATAATATTTTTCACATCCATCCATTTCTCTATCCTTACGGGCTATCTATGTTTCCCATCATCTCTGATCTTGTCGAAAGCAACAGGTTCCTGCGTCAGTTACTGTTCCATCCAGACCAGTGTACACAAAGTCCCTGCACTGATGGTTTAAAATAAAATCTAATCAGGATATGCCCATGAGTAAAGCACTTCAGTCCTTCTCATAATGTTCACAATAAAGTCATGAATTCCTAAGCTGCACTGCAAGGCCTTCTATGATCTCGATCTCCCTTCTGCCTGTCTCTATCGACCCTTCTTGAGCTAATCACCTTGAAACTGTTGTAAATCACTTTTTCTCATTGCCTGGAATATTCTTTCTATATGCTGCTCTTTCCACTCCTGGTGCCCCAGTGCTTACAAGTACTCAAGTTCTTCTCATTGGTTAGATCGCAGGTTTCATGGATAAACCTCTCGACCTCTTGTCTATGGTAGTACTGTGCTTTATATACACCTATTGCAATACCTGAGCTTCTCATGTCTATTATCTTAATACATGTCTTCTCTATAAGAATGGAACCTCCCTGATTTCTGTCCCTTTCCTCACTAGAATCCCAGAACCTGCTACAGCCAGCTATAGGAACCATGCACAATAGGTGCTCAAGAACTATGTTGCCTGCCTGCCTTCCTGCCTTCCTGCCTTCCTGCCTTCCTGCCTTCCTGCCTTCCTGCCTTCCT
>PVHY01009199.1:35659-57732 GCA_004024945.1 Uropsilus gracilis | reverse complement strand
GTAGTCACAAGCATTAGCAGCAGTGTGGGCAGGGCCACCTACTGGATATGATAAGAAGTGCATGGAGAGATTCCCCATTTTAAAACCCTGCCCTGGAGATGGCTACTGGGAAGGAATTTCCTTCTGCAGTCATTCAGTCTTAGGCATTCATTTCTTTTGAAGTTTCAGGTAAAATATAAGTCCTTAACTGGAAATGAAAACCAGGCTTCTTTGCTAAGTATGAACCTCATCTCTAATGGTTACTGTGACCTTGGTCGCGTCAAAAGGTAAGAGAGGTTCAGTAGGTACAGGGTAGTCCTCATGTCTCCTTGGTCACTTTGGTCTGGGAACTAAAAGTGAACCAGACTGTGAACCTTGGTGGTGGCCTCTGATCATTTTGGGTTTGGAGCAAGCAGGACCCTGAAGGTTTGGAGAATCTCTGTTTTCACCCAAGTCCTCTGCTCCTGTTGAGATGCCTAGAAGAATGGAGTTTGGAGGGTCTCATCCAGTTGTATCTCTTTTCTGTTTAAGATTCTCATCTTTAATCTCAGGGTAAGGATAAAGTAACTTCCTCTTGAATCTATTTTTCAAAAACAAATCACTAGGTCCAGGAAATATCCAAAAGAAGGGAATTAGGTCTCAACTCTTAAAAGAAAAATGTCAAATAAACTGTCAACATAATTTTAAATCTACCATAGACTTGTTAGTTTATCTGAAGCAATGAAATTAATATGTGGAGCTTGCATTTGAATTTGATACAGTTTTAGTTTAACCCTATGTTTTAATTACATCTTTCACTACCTAGAATAAGTATGCATTAGAAAACATGTTCTTTTCAGGGCACATTTAGAAACAAAACACAACTGAAATGTAAACTCTAGGTAAATTGCTGTTGGTTTCCAAAGAGAAGCATTATTCAAATTTATTTGTTAATTCCAAAGTGGTATTTAAATTAGAATCTTTCTTTTCAAAAATGTCCTCTTTTTAAGTAATTGGTCATATATTTTGCTCAGAAAGAAGGCAAAGCAATCAGCAAGGTATTGGGGATTCCTGAATCCAGTGCACTAGAAAATCCAGTTAAACTGCTCCCTTCAAGGAAGCCTCTGGAGGACAGCCTTGCCCAGTTTCCAGTTTGCCCATCCCTCCTGTGTGTAACTCTGCTTAAGCTAGGTCACATATGGCTAGCCTCAGGGAAGTTCACTAACCAAAGCAGCATAGTCAAATGATGTTTCATTTGACTGATTTCCCAAAGAATATATCATAAAAAGAGGGTCCATTACATTGTTTACAGGAATTCTTACTAATTCTCCCAATCTTTTTTCAATTCTAGAATCTCATGAAACCCTTCAGAAACTCTCATTATTCTGACAGAACTCTTTCCACACCATATGTTATTGCATGCCCCACTTTCCTCCCCTTCTCCGCTTAATCTACAATATGCACTTTCAAAAAGCTTGTTTTGGGTCTGATGATCCTGCTATTTAAAAGTTTGTGAAGCTCTTCTTGTCCCTTCCGGTTTTTCACTCATAAGACCCACCACAGTCTGAAACACCAATGAATGAGCTTAAGAGGATGAGACAGCAAAACAGTGAAGTAACATACAACCTACATTTGCACGCAGGGAGAGAGAGACACTGAGAAAAATCACTCATATCGTTTCTTTCTTTCTTTCTTTCTTTTTTTTTGAGACTAGGTCTCGCTATTTTTGCCCATGGAACTGCAGGCTCACGTTGCCCGGGGTACCATGGACTCAAGCAATCCCCAGCCTCGGATTCCCAGGTAGCTGGGATTACAGGTGTGTGCCACCACACCCAGCTATTTTTTGGGACTAGGTCGCGCTGTGTTGCCCCAAGCGGGACTCGAACCGCGATCCCTAGCCCCAGCCGCTTCATAGGCTGAAGCTTACAGGCCCGAGTCACTGTGCCCAGGTTCACATCCTTTCTTTCAGAAAATTTAAATGTGAAATAGCCAGGAAATAAGAGTAGAAGTAGCAGAGAGATGAAGAGCTATAAGGGCTCAAGCTTTGCATAAACAGTAGACCTGAGGCAGAAAGAAAAATACTTTAAAATAAACTTTAATTACTGAGGCAACTGAAATGTTCCTCTTCCTTGCAACCCAGAGGAAACCAGTATTTTTGATATTAAAGGATAAAAGTTATGCTTGCTCTCTTGTAACAACAACTCATTTGTATCTATTATTTACTTTAAAATTCTGGATACAGCCCCAACATTGTTAGAGTAATGAAGGTGAAAGCATAATAATAATAAATAAAGCATTTATTAGCTGTTACTATGTATTAACCACTGCTCTAAATGTTGTAAATATAGTAACTATCTCTATTGTTATCTTCATTTTACATAAAGATGGTCATACACAGAGTATGAAAATAACATGCCCCACGTCATCTAGCTAAATGGCAGAGGCAGGATTTCGACCTACACAACCTGGCACCAAAGATTTTGTTTCTACAGCTGTACTCTTCTAAGACTCTAAGTGAATCTCTAGTCACTAAAAGATAATTTCAAAACTTTGCAGCCTCATATGGAGGGTCTTCACAATCTAGCCACAACAAACGAACTAATTTCATTGCTTCAACCCTTATCCACACATTTCCCATCCCATGAAGCCATAACTCACAGGATTTATTTTGGCTCTGTACTTTCATGACATCTGAAAAAGAAAAATATAACCAAATAGGGTGTGATCACAGAGAAACCTGTGCATGAGAAGCAGCAGGCCTCCCAACTGCCAGGGTTTCATACATCTGAATTCTGAGACTGTAGCATCTAACTTTGACGCACAATATGATCTTTCAGATAGTTTTCATAAGTGTTTATTTAGACTCTCAGTTGAAGAACAAGGAAAATGAAATTTAGTGCTGAGCTTTGTGAACATGGACTGACTCTTGGATAATTTATTTTTCATGACAGATTCCATTTTCTGCTGCTGGCATGATTACACGGGAATGCATTTGTCCACTGAGAGTACATTTGTGTCTTTTGCATGGATTAACTCAGAGGTAGCATTTAATTTGTGCAATATTATTCACTTATCAAACTAAAAGACAGTACATGCTCAGAATTACTAAGTTTTTGAAATCTTATTACAAAAACCAGCCTTGAGAGACAAGAGGAACATCAGTGCGGAGCTTGATTTTGTCTCATTATCTTCAAAGTGCTGATATTCTGGAAATGATCAGTTTCCTGAATAAATTCAGGTTTGAAGAGGTGTGAAAATGTACTTTGTCAGAAATGCTGTGTTGCAGTGTTGTTTGTTGTGTTCGGCAGTGTTGGAAACTGAAATATGCCTGGAGTGAAAGTGAAGGGGTGTACTTTAGCAGGGAGTAGAGACCTACCTTGGACAATGTTCCTTTAAAGGTGCTGTCACTTTCCAGAACTAGGCAGTTGTAATGCTGGAATGTGGTTACTGGAAATTCAATGTTACTAGAAATTCTGATATTATGAGTACCCAGATTTCTGGACAATTATATGGAATACTGTGGGTTTTAAATGTATGGTAGGATGAATTCTTCCAATGACTTCCTTCAATTTATACTTTGCCCTTTGAATGTAAATGGAATCTGTTAACATGATGAGCTCTTACTCCCATGACTGTTATGTTATGTGGTAAAAGGATTATGTAGGCAAAGCTAACCCAACTGCATACTATCAAAAGATGAAAGCACTGGAATGATCTTATAAGCTTGCTGGTTTTGAATAAAAGACCATGCCCAATGACCCAGTAACACAGAGAAATTGAGGGAAGTCCCAGAAAGACAGTGTGTACTTCAGTCCTGCTGTCATAAGCAGCTGATCTGCCAATGACTTGAGTGTGCTTGGGATTTTTTTCCCCCAGACCCTGTAAGTAAAAGCTCATTTTTATCAACACTTTCAGTTGGGACTTGTGAGACCCTACACAGAAAATACAACCTAATACCAGCTCAAATTATGACTAAAAGATCCTGAGCTAATTCACTCTCTATGTGGTTAGTTGTTATCCAGCAATAAAAAACTAGTATAGTAAGCAATTAAAAATATTTTTAAAACAGTAGGTCAATTAGTAAATATCAGTCAAAAAGGTACCAGTTTACAACATGTGATATGATGGAGGTGAGTAAGATCAGGTGGAAAGGGTCTGAGCAGTTCCCCATATACTCATGAAACAAATCATGCAATGTGCTTCTATGAGCATCACTCAAATCACTCAGAAGAAATTTTTGACTGATGTGCAAATAAAAATTATTCACTAAGAGGTAATGCACAAAAGTATAAAGCAACAAAATGCATGAGAACATTAACAGAGACAATGTTTTTACTTTGCTAATAATGTCTGTAATTGGTAACATAAGGTCACTGAGGTAAAATAAAGGAAGGAAATTTTGTCCTGTATTTCTTTCCAAAACCAAGTTCAGGGTAATTTTTTCTTTATAACTACTTCTTATATGCCTTCACAAATCTGCTTCATTTATTCTTGAGTGAGGGTCTATCTTTTAAAAAAAAAGGTGACAAATATTTGCATTCCCAAACATTTTCTAACTTGGGGAGCCTATAATACAGGCAAGTTCAGAAATTCCATCATAGGCATTTTCTTTTGAGAAAATAAATTTCTCTTGAGAGTATGTCAAGTAAATATGGGAAGAACTGTGTTTTCATTTCATGACCCCCAATAATAACATTCTTTGGTTAAAGTGTTCCTTAAAAACAAAGTGACTTTGTAGTAAGTACATGTTCTCCAGCTTAAAGGTCTCTTCAGTATCATTAAGTGAACACCTAGCATGTTCAAAGCATGTTGTGATGAATAAAATGCTAGAAAAAAAATGACTCAAAAAGACCAGAGCTAGCTATTGTCAAGAACATACTTTAAAACAAGCTTTTTGCTAGAAATTAACATACTTGGACCGGGCACGGTGGTGCATGCCTGTAATCCCAGCTATCTGGAAGGCTGAGGCTAGGAATCACTTGAGTCCGCAGGTTCAAGACTACTCTGGGCAACATAGCAAGACCTAGTCTCTTTAAAAGAAAAAAGAAAAAAAAAAAAAAAAGAACATATTTGGATTCTATTAAAGGTATACTGTCAAGATTTCCTAATTACACCCCCCTCAAACATGTAATACCCCATACACACAAACACAAATTTGAATCAGTGGCACACAGAGAATCTCTCCAACATTACTCAGTGCTCACATAGCCCCCGCCCAGTAAAACTTTCAGCTTAAAAGCTGGTAAAAAGATCTTCACGCAATGAATTTAGATATCATTCTGCTCTTCTGTTAGATATATGTGCCAAGCACATCGCTTATGCCTCACATAAGTCACTCTTGTTCATTCAAGTAACAACACTTTTAAGACTAGATTAGGACTCCAGAGAAGTCTGAAGGAAAGTTGACTAATAACTTAGATAATTTTTTTACAAATACATCATACTTGTGCTCTGGATCAGTTTTCTCATCTTATCCCTTTGTTCCAGAATACTAGACCATTATTTATACAAGTCCCTCACATTGGTGGAAGAATTGGAGAGTGTCTTTCCACCACTTTCCATGAGAGAAATGCCTACCCTGTGTCCCAAGGTCAAAACATGGGGAGAGGAGCAAGGGTTTTCTTTCATTGATACTTATGTTTTTAAAACCAGTCATTATTCACTTGATGAAATCATTAGATAATGAATGTTCAATAAATAAAACAAATATCTTAGTTCTAAAGACTATAGATATTTCTCCGTATTTGTTTGTAAATGCTAATGTTTATAATAAGATATAGCTACTGTACTGTTACTGCTGTTTCTTTTGGAATTCTCCAATTAGTGTCCATCCTTAATAAATAAGTATTGAACTGATATAGTACTATCTGACTGAATAGCAATGTTTACTGTGGAGTTCCATTTTATCTCTATTTTAGGTTCTATGTTCTATATCGAGTAATATAAATAGATCTTCTAAAATTTGGTTACCCCATTTTGTGGACTGATCACTAATGTGTTAACACATTGTGACGTAATAGAAATTAAAAGTTGGTTGGCAATAGAATCTTATTTTTCTCCTTAAATTAACAATAGGGTTGATTTTCCAATAGAAGTTATGATGGAAAAATTACTTGCAGCATTTTCCTGATGTGTTCAAACTTAGTCTATTTTTGCTGTACCAATGTTAAGATCTGCAACTTGACCTTTCTTTGAAATTAATGGTCACACAGCAACTGTAAGTCAGATTCTAGCAGTATCAATATTTGCTTGGCTGGAAAAATGTTTTCAACTGTTTGCACATGATCTATTTTCTAGTTCTCTAGAGATCCTGCATATCTTTTTCAATTCATCCTGTGAGAAGGAAATTTCCAGAGCAGACTGCAATTCCATGGTATTTTGCAGGAGCAATGTGGGACTTGTTCTCATGTAACCATCACACCAGCTGGTCACCCCAAAACTTTCCTCCAAAATTATTCTTTGTTAATGTAATATAAAGATTTTATTTTCAGGCTGACAATTAAGATAACATTGGTACCAATTACAGTTTCATTTCTTATGATACTTAACGCATTCTTTGAACTAATGCAATTGTTTGGAGTATTCATTATTTCAAATTTCTGAGTATGCTTCCAGAATGAGACAAGTCTTTTTCAAGTTAGTTAACAAAATTCTAAGTTGATGCTGAAAAAATCAAACAGCTATGGCCACAGTACATTTTAAAAAAAGCTACTTATGCTTTTGTATTTACAGGGTACTACTTACTACTTTTCTCTAGTCAGCCCTGTGGGTTATAAAGACTAACCTCAATTTTTTTAATAGCAGGTTTTAAAAATGAACATTCAGTCGAGGGAATATAGTATTTCTGATTCGGGGGGGGGGGGAGTAGTCATCAAGCTTTAATAGAAAAACAAAAAATGAAATTACTTTTGAGAAATACCTTTCCAGGTTTTAGGGTTTTTAAGGAAACCTGATCAACAACAAGACTATTGCTTGGTGGACAGCATATATGGGTCTAGGAGATGGATATATTCCTGAAAGATAGTTTTTCTAATTATCTAAAGCATTTATTCATATAGTTAATTTGCTTCTTTCATCTCTTATTTTCTTCCCTATTTCTAGTGTATTTGTAGGTTTTTCTCCTGTTATCTCATCTCCTAAACTATTTTCTCTCTATATTTACATATCAATTAATGTTTCAATAGGTCAGTGAATATCTGATCTTCCTCTAGAATCATTCTGCTATATCAAATATTTATGGATAGTTATCCTTTTTGCTAAATCTAGAGAAGAGGAATATTTCCTTTTAATCACATGGACAATTTGAAATAGGATCTTTTTTATCCAAATATAGTATGAATAGGCAGCATTTGTAAGAAAACAATGGATAGACTTATGATGCTCTAACTGTATCTATAAAATTTTACCTTCTTTAGAAGAGGGATGAACAGATTTATTAAGTTATGGTTTTTCACTCAATGATTGATTTTTAAGGAAAAAATGTGAGAAAATATCAGGTTGATCTTTACCAGAGATGGAGAACAAAGAAAAATAGTGAACCAATAACACATGTAAAGAGAAATTCTGTCTTGATCTCTGAATCAAGTTATTTGGAAATGTTTTAACTCAAAGACCTAAGTTAATTTATGCAGCTAGGGAGAAATCTCAGAAATGAGAAAACTGGTTGCCAAGTAAGCTAGACCGATGCTTCTTTTTCAGTAGCAGTCAGTAGCATGCTTCTTTTTCAGTAGCAGTCACCTCTGGCTATTTGATATAATGGTTTTACCTCTGGCTATTTGATATAATGGTTTTAATATTTTTAGTCATCAAATTTAACTTTAGTGGTAAATATTAAAATTTTAAATTTAAAGTAGACAATTGTTGTTAACTATGTTTGGGACAACTTAGCCCTGTGAATCTACTTTTTAATTAAAAAGTTAAATACTGAAGGCCAGGCATGGTGGCATGCCTAGGAAGCCATGACTGGGGTCAGGGATTGCGATTAGAGTCCCGCCTGGGACACACAGCGAGACCTAGTTCCAAAAAAATAGCTGGGTGTGGTGGTGCGCACCAGTTTAAAAAAAAAAAAAATAGCTGGGTGTGGTGGGAAGCTGAGGGGCTGGGGATTGCTTGAGTCTGTGGTACCCCTGGCAACGTGCGCCTGTGAAGTTTCCACAGGCAAAAATAGCAAGACCTAATCTAAAAAAAAAAAGTTAAATACTGATACAAATCAAATTGCTCTAATGAGTATATGAAATAAGATGTGATAAAATACATCATGCTGGGTTTCAAAGACTTACTATCAAAACAAGGGTAATGAAGTGATACTATATTTGTTATTCAGGTATAAAAAAGTACATTATCATAGTTGACATCATGTTTCCTTTTACTTTAATAGTTACTGAAAAATTTAAAACTGCATACATGACTCTCAGGATATTGAGATGTGTTGCAATAGTCTAAAGAGAATGAAGCTTTACAGTGAAAATAGTCAAGATGAATTTCTCTCTCCCAAAACATACTGTTACTAAAACAGATTTTCCTTTAGTTTTTGTGTATCTGGAGGATTTATCAGATGCCACTATAAGCCTAACACTGATGAGAGCACTCACTCTGGGCCTCAGAAGTTCAACCAGTCCTAGCTCTCTGAGAAGTATTATCCCCTCATGGTCTGATTTGACAACCCCTCCAGCAACTGCCTTAGTGTGTTCCCAGATAATCCAAGGAAAGACTGGACTAGGAAAGTTAGTAGCAGACTGGGAAAAGAATTTACCTGGAACTAGGCAGCCCATCCTCAAAAGAAGCAGATGTTAGGCAAATGATCATACTATCAAAATCAAGACTGCTGTATTTTTCGTCCATCACCACCCAATTGATCCTTTTTATCTAGTGGATGGAAACTAGACTTTTGGTGCCCAACATAATACAGTATGCATGTCGATGCATAAGTCTGTAACTTTATATCTTATAAACCAATATTATGTAATAAAAAATTACAAAACAAAAAATAATCTACAAAGAATGTATATCTTGGACTCCATACTCTAAAACCAGTTTGGACAACATAAGCTCACACAATGTTATTATATGTCAACGATATCTTAATTTATTTAAAAAATATTTTTTATTCAAACCAGCTGCTTCTACTCACCACACCGAGTTAGGATCAAACTAGATTGAACAAAACCTCTGAAGATTTAAACCGTTACTCACATGTTCTTGCATGAACTATGGCTAAATTTTTAGACTTTCTAGTATTCCCTGAAATACAGTACTGGAAGCTGATAGAAAACCCTCATTTATATCACAAATCATGATACAGAATCACTTTAGCAATACTGGGTATATATTATTATTTGTGACTTCAAGGTATAAAATCTACATGAATACAGATATGGACTGGTTGAATATTCCTCATAATATAAAACACATTCAGATAGAGATTTTCTAACATTATATTTAATTTTTTTCTTTAAGCTATATCCCTCCTAGATGAACATTGCATTAAATGTGTATAAATATATTAAATGAAAAAATTAAGAGCCAATTGAACTAAAAAGAACCCACTGTGTTAATTCTTTTTTCAGTCATCTCTGCTTGGTCAGGATCTTTTATGTTGGAAAAAATCTAAAGTAATATGCACACCTTTGCCTCTCTTTTTTATACTAAAGATTCCTGTTTTGATCTTTTCAGGTCCCTTGTCACCACCTGCTTTCTATCCTCCAATATTTCCAACTGTTTGGTATATTTAATCCATTTTCACACCTGCCCTCCAGTTCCCCTCCCTCCCCTAAAAAGTAAAGGAAACTCTACAGATTTAAATTGTACTATATATAACTAAGACATTTTCAAAGGGATTGAAAGGCAGAAGGAAAAATAAAACATGGTAGAAAATATATAGTATATCATATCTAAAGGAAAAACCCCAAGTGTGAGGCTGCACTTTGTACTTCTCCATGACTCAGGTGATCCATCTCCATCTCTAGTCACCAGACAGCAGTTTAATTATTTAGTCTGACTTCCCAGGGAGCTCTACACCTATTGAAGTGATTCTTTTCAAAATTAATGCTTTTGTCTAACAAAGTTCCGATGTACCTCCAGGTTCAGAAATATTTTTAGTCATCATATATTTATTAAGAATACACTATGTTCTAGGTCATGATTTTGCCAGATAAGTGGGACACTACAGATGTCTTTTTTTCACATTGTTTGAATACTTTGGTTTTTTTTTAATTTATATATATATAAATTTTACATCATTGTAATCCCAAGGATTCACCCCTCCACCCTCCCCACCAGAATCCCTCCCTTTCCCCCCTGCCCTAAGTTGTGTGCTTCAGTTTGGTGCTTGTTTTGACTTTTCCTCATGGCTTTTGTTTATTTTTCCCCTATATCCCCTATATTAGTGAAGCCATTTGGTTCTTTTTCATTTTGACTTTTTTCTGCTAATATTTCTTCTAAGTACATCCATGTTATCATAAAATCATCAAATTTGTCATTTTTAACTGATGAGTAATATTCCATACTGTATATATACCACAGTTTTTTCATCCATTCATCTGTTTTGGGACATTTAGGTTGCTTCCAAGTCCTTGCAATTACGAATAGTGCTGCGGTAAACATCCAAGCACAGGTGTCCCTTTGTACCCACATGAGGTCTCTTTTGGGTAGATTCCCAAGAGAGCAATTGATGGGTCAAATGTAGTTCCATTTTCATTAGATTGAGGGTCCTCCACACAGCTTTCCATAGTGGTTGGACCAGTTTACATTTCCACCAGCAGTGTAAGAGTGTTCTATTCTCTCCACATCCTTGCCAACACTTGTTGTTGCCCGTTTTTTGGATGTGGGCCATTATTACTGGTGTAAAGTGGGATCTCATTGTGGTTTTGATCTGCATTTCCCTTATTGCTAGTGATTTTGAGTAATGTTTCATGTGCCTGTTGGCCATTTGTATTTCCTCTTTAGAGAAGTGTCTTTTTAATTCTTCTCCCCATTTTTTGATTGGGCTTCTTGTTTTGTCTTTGTTGAGTTGTGTTAGTCCCTTGCGAATCTTCATTACTAAACCCTTATCACTCTTGTGGAGGGCAAACATTTTTTTCCCATTCAGTTGGGCTTCTTTTTGCTTTTTTTCCTGTTGTCTCTTTTGCTGTACAGAAGCTTTTTAGTTTGATGTTGTCCCATCTGTTTATCTTTTCCTTCATTTTTTTTTGCTATCTGTAGATGTTTCTAGAAAGGGATTTCTGAATTGTAATTCATGGAGGGTTTTGCCCAAGTTTTCCTCTAAGTATGTTATGATTTTGGGTCTGACAAACCATGGTCTGTTATCCATTTTGAGTTGATTTTTGTCCCTGGGGAACACTTCTACCTGTCTGTCTATCCTATCTATCTATCATCCATCTATCATTTATTATCATCATCTTTCTAAGACTATCTATTTGTAAAGAAACCAATAACTCACATCCATTAACTCCTTTAAGGGATCAAAAATGCCTGTGTAAGGTAATGTCATTTGAGAGTGTGTAAGGGATGGAATAAAAGGAAGTAAACTACTATTAAAGAAACAAAGTTCCAAACCTGTAACAAAAATGTTGGTGGCTATGATTAATAATCTCTTTTGTGTAGACTAGAACTTTGATAAAATGTTTAGCAATTGTCAATATCTGTTTAATTATTACAAGGCTAACCCTTCTCTTCGAAAACCAGTAACTAACCAATCCTCCTGGGAGTTGAGTCTGAGGATCTCTAAATAAATTCTTTTTGTCTAATATACATTCTCTATAAATGTCTCTTCCAGGAGAGAAACTTCCAGATCACTCTACAAAGACTTTTCCTATGCAGCAAGATTATAATAGAACTTTGACAAATGCTCATAGCTAAATGATCTGGAAAGTTATTGTTCTTGTTTCAACAATTACTTCCAGGCTCTACAATTACAATCTCATAGAAAATAAAACCAACATGGGAAAGTGGGACATGATGAAAAAAGGAAAAGGATAATCAAAATCCAGATTGAACAAGAAATTGTATTAGAATATGTGTATCAAACACAAAATACAAAAGAGATGAAGGAGGTTATACCATTTACAAAGATTTTCTATAGTAGTACAATCCAACAGGAATGTAAATATCAGTAACAGTACCAATGTAAGAATATATTTAATTTTTACTTTTATAGTAGCCACATTAATGGTGAATTAATTTTAATATTATAGTTAATATACCCTAAGATGTTGAAAATATTTTCATCTTAACATGTAGTCAATGTAAAAACAAAACATTTATCTGGTTGCTCATCATCTTCAGGAAGTCTGTCATGCTATTTTAGAATACTTAGGTAATATATTTAACATTTCACAATACATAATAATAATTCTTTGGAATACACTTGAGACTTTCATTTTCCTCTAACAAAATTCTAGTTCAGAATGTGCTATCTATGTTTAATTTCCACAAATGCTTTTTCTTAGTAATGAACTCCTGGGTAACTGAAAAATAACATCTACTTCATGCAGAGCAGAGATTCTCTAATGATTACTTATCCAAATCATTTTCACTGAACTAAAAGCATTGAATTTAGTAATGTAACATTGTACCTACTGGCAGAGAAAAAAAAAAAAAACAACAAAATTGAAGCTTAAATACTTTATCTCATCATAGACATAGACCTAGAAATTAATCTGAAGGAGTCTTATCACTTATAACATGTTTCTTAACGTGGAAGGTTAAAGGATTGAAATAAAGTTATTGACTGTCTCCAAATTAAAAAATAAGTAATTATGTGATTGATTCTTTAAATATCTGAAAAAATATACTATCACTGTTATTTAGGGGACTTCTTAATGACTACCTTAGAGCAGCGAACATAGGTATCCATCAGAATAAGAAATGACGAGGACAGAGATCCAGTTTTAGTAATTGTTAGTCCTTTATACTCATGGTCTAAGCCTCAAAATGTCTTTGATGCTTAATAAAACTGACTGGCACATACTAGGTGTATAAAAATTCTGCTGAATAATAATAGCTATAATTAATAGTATTTAAGATGTGACTTTTTAAAGTGCTTTTCATGTCTTAAAACATTTAGTATTTCAATCTTGTGAGTAGATGTTCCAGTTATTCTATTTACAGACAAAAAAACTGAAAGATTCAATTTTAATAAAGGTATAAAATTATGTTGAGTATACTTAAAATCTGAATCCTTACATCAGTTATTATGCCACTGCTGTTATTTATTTCCTTACTTATTATAATGGCATTGCTGACAGAGCAGCTAACATTTACTACAAGTATCCTGAGTGTCAGGCAGTGTTTTAAGTTATTTTCAGATTTGAATTCAATCTTCACAAATGACCTAAAACTATCCCTACTCTATCAATGAAGAAACTGAATTAAAATATGCTTTAAGTAAAACATATTTTTAAATAACTTGGATGGTTTTACACATTTTTCTCAAGAACATCTGAAAATCTAGCAATACATATTTTGCAACAGTAATGGAAGTAGCTATTATCTATTAGTTATAATTAATACACTGTATATTAGGCACCTGAATGATGCATTTATAATTATCTCTGTTCTGTGAAAGGTGGATATTCCTGTTCTCAGTTTACAGGAGAGGAAACTGAGGCATACATCATCATTGGTAAATTACCCAATTTTACAGAGAGAAACTATGTTGTGATTCACTCTTACATAGTCTGAAATCAGATGTGCAAGAACTGTATTCCATTTTGTATTATTTTAGTGTTTACCTGGAAAGGATGAACTGTGGGCACTTCCTGAATCTCCAAAACTGTGAATGAAGAAACAAATATATCACTCTCTCTATTCAGGTTGAAAGACCCCTTTTTTGGGTTGTCCTACAACTATTCTAGTTTGAAAGATTTTCTTTTTAAAATTAAACTTCCACATATATCATCCAAGTGTACGGTCTATTTAAAGGTTTTCCCACTCTATGAAGGTAGAGTTTTTCTATGAAAATTTTTCATAAGCTAAAAAAGTGAAAACCAAAGTTCTATATTAATTCTCATAGGGAAAAATTGAACAGCACAGATGTCAAAACAAAACAAAACAAAAGAACACTAAAACCAACAAAAAACTCCTACCCTACCGCATCATACTAGACATCAGTGAGACCATCAGAAACATATGAAAAAGGAATGCGAACAAATACCAGGCTTGGGTAAGGTAGTTCAGACAGGAGATGGGTGATAACGCTACTCGCGTTTCCAGGCACAGCTGCAGCAAAGTAGCGAGCGCCTGCTGGGCTTTCCCTCAGTTGTCATAAACTAGCAAACCTCTTTGGATACCTTCCCCTCAATAAAAGCGGGCTTCCAGGTAGGTCTTTGTAAAGGCAGAGTGGTGTAACTCCCACTTTGATAAAGTAGGGGATACTCTTACTAGGTTTTGGAGTTCAAGGTACTTTGAAAATTCTGATTTAAAAAGAATTCCTTTTTATCATCTTTACTTAAAAAATGATATCACCAAAAGAAATCATTCTGTTTTTGATAAAATGATTTAATGGAATAAAAACAATGAGATATTTAACGAGTTAAGTAAATGTCAACATTTTATTTTGTACTAATTCTTATTTTATAATCATGCCTGTAGATAATCAGTATTCTAAAAATATCCACTGAAAAAATAACTTTGCTTTTAAAAGAGGCATCTGGTGTTTTTAGCTTGTTCACTCACTCTCTTAAAGATTATGAGGCCATTTTATGAGGTATATAAAACAAAAATCTCACACCTAGCTCTATTGATGGCTTACTGATAGTGCAAGCAACATGTTAAAGCTTGACACTGCTTGGTATGTAAGTTTCCAGATCTTCACCATAAATACACACACCACACCTTGTTGTCAATAAATAATTCCACTTTAATGGCAAGGTAATAATTTAGACAGATACAGGGTGCACATTTGCAAAAAAATATATGCAAGCTGGTTTACAAGCTAGAGGAACAATAAACCAATAGAAAATACATCATCCAGTTAAGTCCATTGACACCAAGTACTTATTGTTGGGGCTTTACAAAGACTACAAAACTTTTCAGATGATTTATTTCACTGTTTCTGTCTATTTACATGATATGTTACATCAAAAATGTACAAAATATAAAATGTATACAGACAAATGTTTCACAAACTAGTTTAAGTTGTAAACTAGGTGAACCTACTGGGATGTATTGCCGGAATTTGTTTATGATCATGTTTGGACTGTTTCTCAAAATGGCAGGGAAAGATTAGCAGTTTTCTTAGATCACATATTATACAAGGGCAACTAGTCACTCGTCCAGCTACAAATATTGATGTTTCACAACAGATTTAATCCATGTTCGAGGCTTCAAAGTCAGGGTGACAATTCTTTTGTGCATAAATTCAGTTCAGATTTCCCTTAGGGCAATAGCACCATGTAGGATCTATCAACTTAGCGGCACTCTGAAAACTGCACAGATCTCTTGTGTTGTTATTGTTTTATAGCAACTGACCCATGGGTGGTCACAGAGAGTAGCACCAGTTACACGTCCTGAAAGTAACACATTTTTACATGCATAGAACAAGTCTACACCATGGCCTAGCCCTTGGGTTTTGGAAACTTGCAACCTGTTCTGTGCTTGGTGGTAACTTCTCCTATGACTCCAAGCAGTTTTCATGCACTGTCTTTAAAGCCTGCCACGACAGATGCACTTGCAGACATTTTCACTTATCCAAAAATGTACTGGCTTCATGTACAGTTTTGAAGCATGCTCACTCTAGCACTGATAGCTCCTGCATAGTCATAACAATTGTAAATACAGGACAAACACACCAGATAATAACAGCTTTGAGGGTCTGCATTCTGTATTTGTTTGCAACATACAGGAAATCTCAGCAAGTGAAACACCTCTTTAACACCAACAGGATAAAATACACTTTTTTTGTATTTGTTTTAATTTGTGCAAGTTTTAAAAATTATTATTTACAATACCTACCCAGTAGACTGTGCAAATCTAACCTTCTTTTACAGTATAGACGCTTCCTCTTCCACAGTGACTTCACTGCTTCAGTGTTCTTTAATGCTGAATTTTCCATGTACAACAACAGCAATCAAAATAACATGCTCAAAACTAATAATAATAATAATCAAATAGGAATGGGGTTGGGGAAGCCGAATAGTTGTGCTCATGCTGTATTTAGTGCTTCCAGCTTTGCTGGATAAGAATTCAAACATCTCCCGCCTTTTGAAACTCTTATACCTAAAACTGGATGGAATTTAGCCACATGTCTTCACTTTTAAGTGACGGTCATTGAGGGTTTCTGTGTTACTTGAAGTTTTTGGAGGATAGGCAAAACATTCTATTCACAAGGTAAAAATACTGATCTTTGTCCTATCCATTTCTTCAAAAAATAAAATAACACAAAGATATAGAGAGATGAGGCTATTGTGTTAACTGGAGTTGCTTGGTTGTAAATGAAAAGACAGTGGAGATTACCAATGGTTAGGATTTAAACCGACTGTTCAACTGTTGTAGAAATCTGTTTTAAGGCAGTGAGACAGCACCATAGGAAATGTTCCTTCTTTCACTGAAAAGGCTCGAACAAATAAAGCCCCAAAAAAGCCTTTTGTCAGTGTTGACTAATAATTGGTATAAAACTCTTGTTAAGGGAGTGGGCAGGTGGTTTAAAAAGACCACTGTGGTAAAAACAACCTTATAAAACCTGTGACTCATACACTAAAAAGTTGGTGGAGCACATCATGTGAACATGGCAGTTAAGAATTAAGTTGGCACTTATCCAGCTTGCCACAGTAGTGTTTTTTCTGGTGGTTGCACAATTCCATTTGTGCTTAAGGAGAAGTGGCCTCTTGGCTTCATTTTGGAATGGGGTGAGCGCGCACGCAAACACTACTGGAGCCCTGTGACCAGCACCATGTGGCACAAAGGAGGTTGGACAGATCAGAAGAATGGATCCTGCTTGGGGAGAACAGCTCCTCAGAGGAAATGAAAGGAAGGGACAAAAAAAGGTCTGCATTGTAAACTTTTAAAGAGGAAAAACGTAACGTCCAGTTTGGCTATTCCATGTGCAATCTATTTGGTGGCCCTGTCATCAGGGTCCTTTCCAGTTGAGGAATGGAGCCTTCTATCACTCCATGGCTATAAAAATGCCTAGAAATAAAATAAAGTTAAACTTCCTTTTCAATTTAGCATCTTGGCGGTGGAGACTTAGTTCTGCTGCCTCCTTGGAGACAATGGCTCTGGGTCAGGGCCCTGGACAGGGTGCTTTCATACTGGCAGTGGTATAGTGAAAATACCTTACTTTTCAAACAGTTTTCAAAGCATAGTCTTTCCCCCTAACTTTTTTTTTTCTTTTTACTCTCTAGAGGGTAGATTCAAGAGATGAATCCAAAATATCTTCATGGTGGTTGGTGCTGTCACTGTCGCAGCTTTGTGGGCCCGAGTAATTGGCTGCTTCTTGGAGTTTCATTAGCATATTCATCTGAAGAAAGAAAAAGAGACATCCATGTAGGCCATGCTGCACTGAGTCATCAGCCCCATAAGAAACAGGCCCCGAGTCACACTGAGGAACCCCCTCGCCCCAATCAAGCACACTGGGAAAATAATTTTTGATTTTCACTTGCTGCCTTGGTTCCTATCCTGTTTCTCTCAAACATGATTCCAGAATCAAACTGTAAGGACCAAAAAGAGCCTCTAGATAACTCTTTTATTTGGGGTTGTGAATGAATATGCTTCGGCAGGGAGACTGGAAGGGAAACTGTATCACAGCTGGACATCTGGGCTTGTAGCTGGAGTGTATGCCAAGCTCCCCAGCCTTTTGGCTGGGAGATGCAGAAAGCATTGAATGGCAACTGGAAGCCGTGAATGTTCATACACACACAGACGCACACACAGAGTCCCTAGAGAGAAGGAGGGGATGGAGTGGAATGAAGCCAGCTGCTGCATACAAGCACACCATCTGCTGTTTAGGAGCTGACCTCAAGAGGAGGTGACTGAATGAAGCAGACCATGAGTGTTTGAAGAGGGAGAAGGAAAGAATCACTGTCAAGTTTCTGTTGTTGTTGAATTTCTGGCTGAAATATGATTGATATATCACTGAAAGCAAAACTACCTTCTGGAACAATAACAGCGGTCTCAAGTTACCCAGTCTTACAGGACAATGGGAACGTCTGTGCTGGTAAAAGGGACATATGCATGAAAACACCTGGGATGCAAGACAGCTAGTGTTTCCACACATCACAAAATAAAAGGCAGTCACTTTGCTTGGATTTTGATAGATCTAAAAATCCACTGAGAGAGAGGAATGCAAAAGAAAGGATTGTTTAAAAGCCCAATTATGGATATATGATTTGAGGATATTAGAAAGCACAATCAGTATATGTCTTCATGAGGGTATGAATTTATTTTCTTGTCAATAGTTTCCATAAACTGTAATCATCTTTACATTGCTTAATGTATACTAATTTTGCTGTTTGATAGCGCAATTTATTTGCCCCCATCTTAGAGTAATAGAAAATTGGATTTCACAGAAAGACAAATCTTAAAAAGGATTCCTAAGTCATTTGTGAGGCTAGGTGTGCTTATGTGCTCAGTGTAAAATGTGTGTGCAACACACCTTTTGGACAAAGAGGCTGTAGTCATTTTAATATTCTTTAGGACAATATTTGTCAACACTAATTTTGGATAAACTTTGAATGTATTAAATCATCTACTTAAGGATATGAGATGAAAGTAGCTGGTGTTATCTTAATCCCTGTAAATCAAAGTGCCAAATGTATCCATCAAGACACAGATTCTGTCGCTCCTTCCTCCTGACTCCCTCCCTTTCTCCCTTTCCTTTCAAGTTTCTCATCAGTGGCTGGGTATATATTCAACCATTTAGAGGAAGAGGATTTATAAAACCTAACAGTACTTTGAGTAACCCCCCTGATTTACTAAGAGTAGAAATGGTAAGTGATTAAAGGGCTATGATTCTAGCTCATATTTGAAATCACTTGAATGTTGAAAGTTTTAGGGTTCAGTAAGAATATTATCATAGCCTTAATTTTTGAAAATAATACCATCTAATAAATATATAAGGAAAGTATATACAGGATTTACTTTGCCTTCTTGTAATGCTGCTTTTTGTATTCAGGTCAAAGGAGACTACAGGAGGGAAGGAAGGTTACATATGACTCAGTACTCACTGGAATAGATCATTCTTCTCTATAAAAGTATTTCCTTGCTTCTGCCCATACCCAGAGTCATAATCCATCATTTCTAACACCTTGATCAGCTCTCCTTTGTATTGATGAATTAGCTAGACACCCCGCCTCCACGTTTTCTCTAATCTCTTCTCAAGTATATCAACAAAATAATTTTTATAAACTGCAAGACCAACTAGATAAATCCCAGCTCAAATACCTTTGGTGGTTTCCACTGTGTGCCTTATCAAGTTTTAACTTTTTACAAAGATAAACAAGACTCAAAATTATCTACCGACTGCAGGCTTCTGTTACTGTAATACCTCTCCCCCCTTTTGTTCTAATCCCACCAATTTGTATAAAGCTCTCTAAAGTCAGCATTTTGAGTATATTGTTCCATGTGTCTTCTGCTGTACTCTAGTTAGTGGATGTTCTCATTTCAGCTACATGATGAACTTCTATGCTTCTATTCAGACCTAACTCAAGCATCTTCTCTGTAAAGCTTTCGCATAATCATACCTCAGGGGACTCGTAACTTAATCAGACATATACCACTATCATTTTTTTTACTACAACACATAGAGTTGTTGTACTACAACATCACTCTCCACTACTGGATTGGGGGTTTCTTGAGGTCATAAGTTATCTTATTGTCTCGTGATCACTACATCTTAGCTCTGAGCAGATACTTTTGTTGAGTGTTTGAACAACCCCCCTGGTTTACTAAGAGTAGAAATTAAGGTAAGTGATTAAAGGGTCATGATTAAATGAGGTTTTGATGATGAATAGAAATCATATATTTAAAATAGGTGAGAAGTGCCAAAAACATACATCTTTGTTCTGACTCAAAAATATCAAAAGTATATTTCTGATATTATTGGGTTTTTTTCTTGAAAATTCTGGTTTAGATGAATGCAAATCCATGTGTATGTGTGTGTGTGTGTGTGTGTGTGTATGCACAACTTATATTAATGATTGTAGAAACATAGGCCAATAAAAACAGAATATTTACTTTTCTATCAGAATGTGACTGATCTAAAGATTTATTTTTAGTTAAGGTTTGCCATTTATCATATAAAATATTATAGCTAATTCTTTCTTAAAGACATTTAAGAGTTGAGCAGCAGATTAGGGATAAGACATTTTAATAAAATTTTCACTCAGAATGGGTGATCTGAATTTCTTTTACATATTGAAAGGTAAGAGGATTCCAAGTCAGGAAAAACAATTGAATAGGGTTAGCTACCTACTGTGGGAACAGAGAAAAATGAGGACATTACCTAAGGACATTCCCATACTCTATGGAGCAATTCTGCAAATTAACCCTACGAACCCTCTTCTTACATGAAACAGGCACAACTTACCAAAACTGCAAAGGTAAGTTTGTAGTATTAAAAATTGGGATGAAATAATCCAAGATCATACTCTAAGGTTTTTATTAACTCTGATACATTTTGGCCTAAATTATATCTACTATATTTTTTAAAGTATATCCACATGCATTTCTGGATTCTAACCAGAATATTCAGAATAAATTCCAAATTCAGATGCATAATAAAGCAGACTTCTAACTATGAGTGAATTATAGAGTTAGGTACATTTTATAAAATTTGAAATCCAAACCCTTGGAGAGTATATAATCTGGAGAAAAATACCTATATAGGAGATTCTTGGATTCTAAGAATGTTTATATACATCAATGACTTTCTGAAACCCTTTGAAATATATAAAATTTTCTTTGTGTGATGATTTTGTTGGGAAAAAAATCTTAAAAATCTATCAGATTGTTCACATGTAACTCCTGAAATACTATTAAAAATCAGAGGTGATGATGATATGATGTGAGCCTGTGTATTGTGTGTGGGAGTTACAGGTATAATAGTCAAAAAAAATTAACTAATTTTATATCTGTGAGTATAGTCATAAGTTATTATTCCTGAACATTTTCTTTTGTTTAAATAAAATAATTATTTTAATTCAGCATTTCTTCTTTCTTTATTGATTATAAAATCCTAATGATATCTTTAGTCATAAATAGAATAATAAATGCATTACATATATTACATTTGGTACAGAAAATCAGTCATAAAAATAAAAAATCTGCCATAAAAATAAAAAATACATAAGCCTTTGATAGGGTGTGCCCCCCCCCCCCATTGTGTCCTGTTTAAGATTGCAGACTTCAAGGACAGGTAATGTTAAAATGGGAGAATGACCTTAGCTGGAATTTCCCTTCAGGGGGATGCAGGGGGAAGAGAGAAGTGAAATAGTCAAGGTGAAACATGTTTCCTGGAAGGCGGGAAATCAGGGTATATAAAGGGTGTGCAAACAAAGAGAAGGATTCGATTCGATTGAATTGGGATTCCAATATGGAGAGAAGATGGGAATCGGCCATCTTGTAAAGATGTGAGCCATGTGAGCTTGGCCATGTGACCACCGAGGGCCTGCAAACCCTTGGCTGGCCCAGACTGGCAGCATGTGTGCTGAATGTAGTTAAGGAGTTTGCAGATTAGAACTCCGTGTTGGAGTTTGTTTCGCTGAGTTTGATTTGTGTCTGAAGAGGCCGTGCAAAAGTTAGGCCTGAGAAGAAAGTGAACTTTGCTGGTTCGGCACCATGGAGTTCCTGCTACTTGAAGGTGACAAGGAGAAGACAGCGTGGAAGACAAAAAGGAGCAGTCAAAGGAACATGTCTTCAAGCGTCTGGAGATGGACTGTCTGGACATTGGTGAGATGATCAGGACTGAGAGACTGAGGATATTTAGGGCAATCTGGGAAAGGACTTTGGACAATACTGAGAAAGGTTTTGGACAATGTTGAAGTATTCTGAGTCTTACATGTTTCTTTTGTAATTATTAGGATAATTAGAAATCACTTTGTTAGAAATAAATTAGTCTGCACTGCACTGATAGTCTTGCATTGGTTTGGTATTTTGGTTGAGAGGCTGGGGATGGTGGTAAG